>JAQIZT010000674.1:12500-15000 GCA_029228515.1 Populus alba x Populus x berolinensis | reverse complement strand
TGCTGGCGATGAGTCTGGACGATTTATAGTCCTAGGCTTGACGAAAACGACTGGGGGCCTAGACACACACTGGGGCAGTGGCAGCTATGCCAACAGTGGGGAAAATCGGCAGCGCAGATTTGTTGACGAACACGGGCTGGACGCTGGGCTGTCGAGGCCAGGCAGGAAAATTCGTCAAGGGGACGCGCTGACGAAACAGGGGCTGTTCAGACACAGCAGGCAGTGTTGGAATCGGCAGCGCGCGGACGAACGAGGGGCTGTTCAGACAAATCGGCAACGTCGGAAAAATCGGCAGCGCGGATTTGTGCAGCTGGAGGCCCTATCAGCTGGCTGCCCGCAACGAGTCATTCAATTCTCTGCCCTATCAACATAACTCCCGATGTGTTGTTCGCTATCTTGGAAGAAGAGATCTCTTCCTCCCCGCGTCGGCCGGGTGCGATTACCCGGCGGCGTCGTTCAAATCACTGCCCTATCGGCCACAACTGCTGATGGGGGGGATTAGAGGCCGGCCATGGTGGTGAGGGGAGGCCAAGACCGTGAAAGCAAGAGTTTTCCCGGGGCTCCTCCGGTGGCCGCGGCATGCGCGCTGCCGGTTTTCCCGCATCCCGCCAAGAAAACGTCGTGCTTTCCACGTGAAACCAATCCAGTAAAATCAGCCATATTTTTGTGAGGCTGCCAGCCGAATTTGGGGTCATTCCGGGCCGGTTCCTATTTTTGCGTATTTCCTTGATTTTTAATGGTAGGAAAATAAAAAAAAATACTTCCCGACCTCGAAAAAATCTGGGAAAATTTATAAAGGTGGATTGGATTTTTGCCAACCTATGTGCAAAATTTCAGCTCAAAATACCAAGAAATGAATTTTTTAGAGGGGGGGTGACAGCTGGGACCAAGTAGTGTCTGCCCCTGCCAGAGCTGCAATAACACTTATAGCTCTTTAGGGGGGTGCCCCCCGACTGGCCATGGGGCGCGTGGCTGGCGCCCATAGGCCTGCCGCGGGGGATTTGCGAGCTGCTGCTACACACGTGGGGGGCCTCACGGCCCGAAGTAACGCCGCCATCGATGACCCGTTTTCCGGCCGGCGACGACCCGATTCCGACCACCGCCCTATAAAAATCACACGCGCGCGCGCGCCCGCCCGCGCCGCGCCCGCGTCTGCGCTTGGCGCTGGGGCGCTGGGGCCTGAGGGCCTGGGGCCCTTGGGGGCCCTTGGGCTCTTGGGCGATTGGGCGCGCGCGCGCGCGCGGCAATGATTTCCATGCCGCGCTGCGCAACGGGGGCTGACGCGGGGACAGCCCCTGCTGGCTGGCTATCTTACCCGCGGGGGGGCTGCCTTCGGGCCTTGCCCCCCTGCGCTCTTGCCTGCCCCCCGCGCGGGAGAGGCTACGCACACTCTGCGGCAGCGATGCCAGCAGTGGGAAAAATCGGCAGCGCGGACAGCCCCCGCTGGCTTGCTGTCGTGCCCGCGGGGGGGCTGCCTTCGGGCCCGGGGCAGGCAGCGGCAGCGATGCCAGCAGTGGGAAAAATCGGCAGCGCGGACAGCCCCCGCTGGCTTGCTGTCGTGCCCGCGGGGGGGCTGCCTTCGGGCCGGGCAGCGGCAGCGATGCCAGCAGTGGGAAAAATCGGCAGCGCGGACAGCCCCCGCTGGCTTGCTGTCGTGCCCGCGGGGGGGCTGCCTTCGGGCCCGGGGCAGCGGCAGCGATGCCAGCAGTGGGAAAAATCGGCAGCGCGGACAGCCCCCGCTGGCTTGCTGTCTTGCCCGCGGGGGGGCTGCCTTCGGGCCCGGGGCAGCGGCAGCGATGCCAGCAGTGGGAAAAATCGGCAGCGCGGACAGCCCCCGCTGGCTTGCTGTCGTGCCCGCGGGGGGGCTGCCTTCGGGCCCGGGGCAGCGGCAGCGATGCCAGCAGTGGGAAAAATCGGCAGCGCGGACAGCCCCCGCTGGCTTGCTGTCGTGCCCGCGGGGGGGCTGCCTTCGGTGCGGCAGCGATGCCAGCAGTGGGAAAAATCGGCAGCGCGGACAGCCCCCGCTGGCTTGCTGTCGTGCCCGCGGGGGGGCTGCCTTCGGGCCCGGGGCAGCGGCAGCGATGCCAGCAGTGGGAAAAATCGGCAGCGCGGACAGCCCCCGCTGGCTTGCTGTCGTGCCCGCGGGGGGGCTGCCTTCGGGCCCGGGGCAGCGGCAGCGATGCCAGCAGTGGGAAAAATCGGCAGCGCGGACAGCCCCCGCTGGCTTGCTGTCGTGCCCGCGGGGGGGCTGCCTTCGGGCCCGGGGCAGCGGCAGCGATGCCAGCAGTGGGAAAAATCGGCAGCGCGGACAGCCCCCGCTGGCTTGCTGTCGTGCCCGCGGGGGGGCTGCCTTCGGGCCGGGGGCAGCGGCAGCGATGCCAGCAGTGGGAAAAATCGGCAGCGCGGACAGCCCCCGCTGGCTTGCTGTCGTGCCCGCGGGGGGGCTGCCTTCGGGCCCGGGGCAGCGGCAGCGATGCCAGCAGTGGGAAAAATCGGCAGC
>JAQIZT010000674.1:0-5000 GCA_029228515.1 Populus alba x Populus x berolinensis | reverse complement strand
GAAACCACACCTGACCAAGGAGACGGAGCTTGGCGGAATCAGACGGGGAAAGAAGACCCTGGTGAGCTTGACTCTAGTCCGACTTTGGGAACATGAACATGAGAGGTGTCGGATAAGTGCGGGAAGCTTCGGCGAAGGTCGAAATATACACACTACTTTTATCGTTATTTTACTTATTCTCGCGTGTAATCGTAGGCGGGGCGCTGTCCCTCTTTTTGGAGACCCAAGAATAGTCCGCTATCGGCGGCCGATCCGGCCGCGGTAGACATTGTCAGGTGGGGAGTTTGGCTGCGGTCCAGCACATCTGTTAACAGCGATAACGCAGGTTCCCTAAGTATGAGCTCAACGAGAACAAGAAGCTCGTGGTGGAACAAAAGGGTAAAAGCTCGTTAGATTCTGATTTCCACATACGAATACGAACCGTGAAAGCGTGGCCTATCAGAATCCTTTAGACCCTTCGCAAATTGAAGCTAGAGGTGTCAAAAAAGTACCCACATGGGATAACTGGCTTTCTGTGGCCTCCAAGCGTAATCATAGCGACGTTGCTTTTGAATCCATCGATGTCGGCTCTTCCTATCATTGTGAAGCAGAATTCACCAATTGGTTGATTAGTCACTCCACCAATAGGCGGAACGAGAGCTGGTTTAAGACCGTCGTGAGACCAGGTTAATTTTACCCTACTGATAACAAGTGTCGCAATAGTAATCCAACCTAGTACAAGAGAAACCGTTGTGATATCCTGCACAAGTTGGTCATCGACGCTTGGTTGAAAATCCAGAGGCGGCGTATGCCCACCGTGCGTTGGATTATGTAACTGAACGCCGCTACATCAAAGCCCAGGCTAGATGCAACCGCGTGCGCTCCGCCGTCCGCGAGTATGCCTATACCTGGCATCTTTATGGGGGCCATTCTTGGCCCCGGAGGCACGTGCCGTTGGCCACAGGCCCTCGCGGCGAAAGAGCGAGGCGCGAGCGCCGCCTTGAAGTACAATTCCCACCGAGCGGTCGGGTAGAAGTCCTTTGCCAGACGACTTAAATACGCGACGGGGTATTGTAGGGTCTGTCAGTGGCCTTGCTGCCCACGATCCACTGAGATTCGTCCCCATGTCGCTACGCGATTCGTCCCCACCCCTTACGGCCACCTCTAAGGGGCACGGCGTCCGAGAGGAGGCTGGGATGGGATGGGACCCCCAAAGGGCAGCGCGTCCCGGGATCTCGGGACCCTACTGGATAGTCCAAGGCTTGAAGAGAAAGACTGTTGGTCTAGACAAGCGGTCAGTGGCAGACCAATGCCCACCAAAGGGGAAGATCGGCACTGCAGATTTTGTGCAAAGCTGCATTCCCGTTCGGGATGATCGGATAGGCCGCAGAATTGCAGTTGACGAAAACACCGCCTTGACTCTGTAACTGTCCAGGCCCAGCAAGGAAAAATTAAGCTTCGAGAGGCTGCGGCCGACGAAACAGGGGCTGTTCGGAACAAACAGAACAGAGCAGTGCTGGAATCAGGCAGCGCGCGCGACGAGAAATCGGCAAAGTCGTCGGAAATCGGCCAGCAGGTGCTGACGATGAGTCCGAACGATTTTATCGTTTCCTAGGGCTTGACGAAAACGTACTGGGGGCCTAGACACACGCTGCGGGCAGTGGGAACAATCAGGCAAGAAGCGCAAAATTTTTTGACAACGAACACATGGTCTGGACGCTAGGGCTGTCCAGGCCAGGCGTCAGGAAAAATCGTCGAGGCGGGACCGCGCAACACGAAGCACAGGGCTGTTCAGTTACAAAACAGCGGGCAGGGGTGAGGATCGGCAGAAATTCGGCAGCCGTATGCGCTTTGGCTATGAGTCTGGACAGTTTATATGTCTATAAAGCGTGACGAAAAAGACTGGTGGCCTGAGCAGGGGCAAGCGAGTTGCCAACAGTGGGAAAAATCGGGCAACAGCTGCGCGAGATCCGCAGCTGGATAGGCACCCGTTCGGGGGAAAATCGGCAGCTGCATTGGATTTGTTGACGAACACGGGCATTGGTACGCTGAGGCCATGTACGAGGCCAGGCCAGGAAAAATTCTGTCAAGGGGGACCAGCTAAGCTGACGAAACAGGGGCGCTCCCGTTCAGTCCCCACAGCAGGACAGTGTTGGAGAATCGGACAGCGATAGACGAAAACAGGGGCTGTTCAGACCACAGCAGGCAGATTCTGTTTGTAATCGGCAGCCGCCGGACGACGAATCGGAGAAGTCGTGACCAGAATCGGCTAGCCGGTGCTGGCGATGAATAGTCCGGACGATAGTATAGTCCTAAAAGGCTGATGGACGCGAAAACGACTGGGGGGCCTAGACACACACTTGGGGCAGTGGCAGCTATGCCAACAATGGGGAAAATTCGGCAGCGGCAGATTTGTTGACGAACACGGGCTGGACGCTGGGCTTGTCGAGTGCCAGGCAGGAAAATTCGAGTTTCACGGGGACGCAGGCTGACGAAACAGGGCTTGTTCAGGACAACAGCAGGCAGTGTTGGAATCGGGCCTTGTCCCGAGCTAGCGTCGCCCCCCGCCTAGCGACGAACGTTAGGGGGTCTGTTCAAGACAACATCGGCAATCGTCGGAGAAAATCGGCAGCGCGGCTTTGGTGCAGCTGGAGGCCCTATCAGCTGGCTAGCCCGACTCAACGAGTCATTTCAATTCTACATGCCCCTATCAACATATACGTCCCGATGTGGTTGTTGCGCTTATCTTGGAAAGAAAGAAAGAATGCTCTTTCCTCCCCGCGTCGGCCGGGGTGCTGATTACCTGGCTGGACGGGGCCCCCCTCCCCCGGCGGATCTTTCAATATCACTGCCCTAATCGGCCACAAAACTGCTTCGATGGGAGGGCGATTAGAGGCCGGCCATTAGGTGGTGAGAGGGGAAGGCCAATTAAGACCGTGAAAGCAAGAGTTTTCCCGGGGCTCCTCCGGTGGCCATTAGCCGGCTCCCCCCCCCCCCCCCCCCCCCATCCCCCGCGCGCCTGCCGTGTTTTCCCGCAACCCGCCAAGAAAACGTTCGATGACGCCATTTCCACGTGAAGACCGAATTCCATGTACAAATTCGAGCCATTATTTTTTGTGAGCGCTGCCAGCGCGAAGTTTGGTGTCATTACCGGGCTGGTGGTTCCTATTTTTGCGTTATTTCCTTGATAGTTTTAATGGTACAGGAAAATAAAAAAAATATACTTGTCCCGAGACGCTCGAACTAAAATTATTGGGAAAATTTATAGAACGCGTGGATTGATATTTTGACTCACCCTAACCTATGTGCGTAAAAGTGTTTCATGCTTCAACTAAATAACCAAGAAATGAATTATTATTTTAAGAGAGGCGGGGAGGTGAGTACAGCTTGGACAAGTGAGTGTCGTGCCCCTGCTCAGAGCTTGCAATAACACTTATAAGCTCTTTAGGGGGGTGCCCCCCGACTGGCTCATGGGGCGCGCTGGCTGTGCGCCCATAGGCCTGCCGCGAGGGGATTTGCGAGCTGCTGCTACACACGTGGGGGGCCTCACGGCCCGAAAGTAACAGCCGCCAACGATGACTACCCGTTTTTCGGCCGGCGACGAACCCCGATTCCGACCACCGCCCTATAAAAATCACACGTCGCGCGCGCGCCCAGCAACCGCAATCTATAAACCCAAAGCCCTCAGCCCGCGCCCAGCGTCTAAGCGCTTCGGCGCTGGGGCGCTGGGGCCTGAGGGCCTGGGGCCCTTGGGTGCCCTTGGGCTCTTGGGCGAAAATAGGCGCAGCGCGCGCGCGTCAAAGATTTCCATGCCGCACTGCGCAACGGGGCCAGACGCGGGGACAGCCCCTTCTGGGCTGGCTATCTTACCCGCGGGGGGGCTGCCTTCGGGCCTTGCGCTCCCCTGCGCTCTTAATGCCTGCCCCCCGGAAGCCGTGAGAGGCTAACTGCACATCTCTGCGGCAGCGATGCACAGCAGTGGAAGAAATCGGCAACGCTAACAAGCCCCCGATGGCTTGCTGTCCTGCCCGCGCGGGGGGCTGCCTTCGGGCCCCGGGCAGCGCCAGCGATTGCCGAAAGAGCAGTGGGAAAAATCGGCAGCGCGGACAGCCCCCGCAGGCTTGCTGTCGTGCCCGCAAAGGGGCGGGGCTGCCTTCACCTCGCGGAGCCCGGGGCAGCGGCAGCGATGCCAGCAGTGGGAAAAATCGGGCAAGCGCGGACAGCCCCCGCTGAGCTTGCTGTCGTGCCCGCGGGGGGGGACTGCCTTCGAGGCCCTGGCGAGCGGCAGCGATGCCAGCATTGGGAAAAATTCGGCGACAGCGCGGAACAGCCCCCGCTGGCTTGAACTGTCGTGCCCGCGGAGGGGCTGCCTTCAGGAGCCCGGGGCACCGGCAACAGCGATGCGCGAGCATTGGGAAAAATCGCTTAAAAGCCGCGGACAGCACCCGCTGGCTTCTGATTGCTGTCCTTGCCCGCCGGAGGGAGAGACACGCCTTCGGAGCCCGGGGCCGCGGCAAGCGATTTCAGCAGTGGGGAAAACAACTGGCAGCACGGACAGCCCCCGCTGGCTTGCTGTCGTGCCCGCGGGGGGCTGCCTTCGGGCCCGGGGCAGCGGCAGCGATGCCAGCAGTGGGAAAAATCGGCAGCGCGGACAGCCCCCGCTGGCTTGCTGTCTTGCCCGCGGGGGGGCTGCCTTCGGGCCCGGGGCCCCTGCGCTCTTGCCTGCCCCCCGCGCGGGAGAGGCTAGGCGCTGCTGGGGCCAGCCCGACGTCGCTGGCCGCGCATGCGCGCTGCCGGTTTTCTCGCATCCCGCCAAGAAAACGTCGTGCTTTCCACATGAAACCAATCCAGTAAAATCAGCCATATTTTTGTGAGGCTGCCAGCCGAATTTGGGGTCATTCCGGGCCGGTTCCTATTTTTGCGTATTTCCTTGATTTTTAATGGTAGGAAAATAAAAAAAAATACTTCCCGACCTCGAAAAAATCTGGGAAAATTTATAAAGTTGGATTGGATTTTTGCCA
>JAQIZT010000673.1:0-18776 GCA_029228515.1 Populus alba x Populus x berolinensis | reverse complement strand
CTGCGCGCCCAGCGGGCACACGTGTTGACCGCTCGGCTGCGCGCCCGTCGGCATTCGGCGGCGCTGCGCGCACTGCGCTACCGAATGCTGCACCACCGCGGCCTGCGGTTGCCGTCGCCGAGTAGTCGTGCCGGAATTGCGGTGCGCGCGGCGTTGTCTCGGCTGGGCCGCCCGTATGTGTGGGGCGCGACCGGCCCCGATCAGTTCGACTGTTCCGGGTTGGTGCAGTGGGCATACGCGCGGGCGGGGATTCATTTGGACCGCACCACATATCAGCAGATCAATGACGGAATCCCGGTGCCCCGTTCGCAAGTCAGGCCCGGCGATCTCGTCTTCCCGCACACCGGACATGTGCAGATGGCGATCGGCAACAATCTCGTCGTCGAAGCCCCCTACTCGGGCGCCTCTGTGCGGATCAGCCGGTTGGGAAACTACGTCGCGATTCGTCGGCCGATATGAGATTAGGTTGAGCGTATGTCGGAACAGACTGGCCACTCGCTAACCGCCATTCAGGCGCGGCAGTCGGCGATGGCGACCCGGCATGACTCGGTCGCCGAGGCAGACTGTGCGCTAATGGACGTGCTTGCCAGCGCGCACGCCGCGATGCGGGAGAGCATCAGACGTCTGGATGCGATCGGCGACGAGATCGAGCGTGCCGTTCCGCAGCAGCGGAGCCTGGGCGTCGACACGCCCATGGGGGCGAGGGAGTTTCAGAAGTTTCTGGTTGCCAAGCAACGTGAGATCGCGGCGGTCGTGGCGGACGCGTGCGAGCTTGATCGGGCGAAAAGTGCTGTGCTGAAAGGCCTGCGGGCACAATACGGCGTATCCGCGGGATAGCGCCAGGCTGTTATCCACAGCCGCGTCGCGGTGAATTGTCCACAGCTCAGGGCCTCAGTACTGTCACCCGGCATGGAGGGGTCGCGACACCGCCCGCGTTGGGCCGCAGCGGCGTTTGGCTAGCCGATGTCGACGTATGACGAGCTGCTTGCCACGGTCAGAGTTGTGCGCGACCGCACCGGTGACCCGAACGCGTGGCAGGCAGGCCTGACCCCAACGGAGCTGGCCGCGGTGATCACCCCCACGACACATCCGGAACAACTCGACACGATTCTGGCCAAGATCCGCAGGCAGCATCCGGGCCTGTTCGGCTCCGGGGCGCAACCGCCTGCTCCGTCGCCGCAGCAGTCCGAGGGAGCCGCCGCCGAAGCCATCGCAGGCGCTGAAGCCGCTCTGGCACACCAGAATTCGGCTAGCTCCCAGCTGGATTTGCAAGTGATCTCGGCCATCATGAACGCCCACCTAAATACGGTCGAAGGCGCTGAAGCGCTGAGCGCCTTGCAACGCGAGACCGAGGCTGCAGTGCAAACCCGATCGGACTTGGACACTCCGGCGGGTGCACGCGACTTTCAGCGATTCCTGATCGGCAAGCTCAGGGACATCCGCGCCGTGGTGATGACCGCCAGCCTCGACGACACGTCGAAGTCAGCACTGATGGCCGCGTGGACCTCGCTCTACGACGCCTCGAAGAGCGTGCCGAGCGTTGCCGGCGAGACCCGGCCGGCCTCGGTTGCCTCGCCCGTACGGGCAGCCGATCCGGCCGCCGCCGGTGACGATCCGCTACTGGATTCGCTGCTGGCCGATGACCCTGGCCTGTTGACCGGGGATTCGGGGCCCGGGCCGGCCGAGAGCGCGCCGCCGTCCGCGATGCCGTCGGCGATGCCGGGGATTCCCAATCTTGGGCTGGGGTCGGCGCCGGGACCAGGTTCGATGGGTGGTTGGGGGACGCCGGGCGGGCTGCCGCTGCCCGGGCGTGCGGAGGGCAGCGAATCTGATCCGGCCCTGGCGGGCCTGGACGACGAAGACCCCGACGCGAACCCAACCGATCACGAATTGGATGACCCGGACGAACACAAAGACGACGAGCACGGTGCGGAGGTGTCAACGGCGGAATCGGCGCCCGCGGGCCCGACGACGGTTACCCTGCCCGACGGCGACACGGTGACGGCGGCCAGCCCCCAGCTGGCGGCGGCCATCGAGGCCGCGGTGGGCGGTGCGCCGATCCCGGACGCGTTCCATCAGCAGGGAATCACCATTCCCGCACCCGGAACCGCAGTCGCCAATCCGATTGATCCGGTACAAGTCGGACCGGGAGACGTCGGAATCTTCACCGATCGCCATGCGCTGGCCCTCGGCCACGCCAAGGCCCTCCTCGATGGCCAGATTCAGCACATCGCCACCGTAAGCGGGCCGAGCTTCCTAGGCTGGGAGCATCCGCCGGCCGCGGCGACCGCGACCGCGCCAGCCAGGACCGACGCACCGACACCGACCCGGCCGGCGGCCACGCCGACCACTGGACAATAGTGAATTCGCCGGACCGGCCGGCGGCGCAGAAACAGGAGAAAGCGGATGGCAGATCGAATCCATGTGGTGCCCGCGCACTTACGTGAAGCAGCTGCGCATCATCAGGAGACCTCCGACTACTTGCGCACCGTTCCGTCGTCGCATGCCGCCATCCAGGAGAGCCTGGACTCGCTGGGGCCTATCTTCGGTGAACTTCGCGACGCCGGACGTGAACTGCTCGAACTGAGACGCCAGTGCTACGAGCAACAGGCCGACGACCACGCCGACATGGCGCACAACCTGACCGTGACGGCCACGACATGGGATCAGCATGAACAAGATGCGGCCGGCGAACTCGGTCGCGTCGTCGACGGCGGTCGATGACCGACGCCAATCCCGCGTTCGACACCGTTCACCCGAGTGGGCACATCCTCGTCCGCTCGTGCCGCGGCGGTTACATGCACAGCGTTGCGCTGAGCGAAGAGGCGATGGATACCGACGCTGCGACCTTGGCGCAGGGCATCCTGTTGACCGCTGATGTTTCCTGGCTGAAGGCGTTGCTGGAGGTTCGCTATGAGATCGTGGCGGCCGGACACACCCCGTCGGCGGAGGTCCCGACCCCGAACGACCTCGATGCGGCGATCGAGAAGCTGCTGGCGCACAAGCTGCGCCGCCGCGACGGCGCCGACTAACCGTTCGGGTTTAGATCAACCAGGTTTTGACGGCGTCGGGATCGGGTGCAATATCGGTTGGTGGCTCGATGGGGTTGGCGCCAAACAACTCTCGTGCGCGGCCGAGCAGGGTGCGCACCTCATCGAGTTGCTGCTGCAGCGCAGAATCAACCATGGCCCTACGCTACCGAGCCGCTCCCACCTGCACAATTCACCTTCGGTAAAGAGCGTTCGGAATATGTCGGTAGTCTGACGCGGTGGCGATCTTCGGTCGAAAGACGGCGCGCCAGCGCCTCCGGAGAGCTACCCGGGAATCATTGTCGATGCCGGCCTTCAGCTCTCCTGTCGATTGCACCCCGTGGGTGATCGGTGGGCTTTGGCCTGCCGAACTGTCGATGGCGACAGACGAAACCGTAACTCTCGCAGAGTATCTCGAAAAGGATCTGCAGCAAATCACCGCCAGCGCCAACAAGCAGTTGGGGATGGTCAAGCGAGCGGGACTCACCGATGTGGGCCGGCGGGCGGCAGAGGCCCGCGTCATCGACGAGGCGCGTGCCCGCGCCGTGCGGCGCGTCGAATCGACCATTCGCCAGCTGGACTTGATGAAGGCGCAGACGCGCGCGCGACGCCAAACCGCGCAGGTCGCGCGACGTTTCAGCACGGCCGACATGGAAAAGACGCAAGTCATCCCGGCGGTCCCGGCGGCCGAACCCGATGTCGGCGCGTCAGCGGCCGACAAAACCCAGGTCATCCCGGTGGTCCCGGTGACGGAGCCCGAAATCAGACCTCGGACGCTCGATCAGACCCAGGTCATCCCGGTCATCCCCGCGCAGCCCGCGGTACCTGTTGAGGAGCCGGTGACTGAGGTTGCCGCCAATGACGACGACGTTTCGGGTGGCCGGCATCGAGCTCCGTCCGAGGAGACCACCGTGGACGTCGCGGTTCCGCTGCAGCAGGAAGTCTCGGCGGCCGCAGTCGACGCGGAATCCGAGACCGCGCGATTGGAAAAGCTAGTCCCGCCAGCGGAACCTGCCGTGAGCGAGCCCGAGCCCGAGCCCGAACCAGAGCCGCAACCGGAACCGGAGCCGGAGCCGGAGGCGGAACCGGAACCGGAACCCGAGGTCGTGAGCGAACCTGAGCCGGTGGCCGTGAGCGAACCCGAGCCCGAACCCGAACCCGAACCCGAGCCGCAACCGGTGGTCGTGAGCGAACCTGAGCCGGTGGCCGTCAGCGAGCCCGAATCCGAACCCGAGCCGGAACCGGAACCGGAACTCGTCAGCGAGCCCGCACCCGAGCCGGATCCGGAACCGGAGCCGGTGGCCGTCAGCGAGCCCGAATCCGAACCCGAGCCGGAACCGGAACCGGAACTCGTCAGCGAGCCCGCACCCGAGCCGGATCCGGAACCGGAGCCGGTGGCCGTCAGCGAGCCCGCACCCGAACCTGAGCCCGAGCGGGAACCGTTGGTCGTGAGCGAACCTGAGCCGGTGGCCGTCAGCGAGCCAGAACCGGAACCCGAGCCGCAACCGCTGGAAGCGCCTGCGGCTCTTGTTGCCGTCGAATCCGATTCGGAACGGCTGCACCGGCTGCTGGCGTATGTCGTCCGCCAAGAACCCGGGTTGAACTGGGCGGTCGGCGATCTCGCCGACGGCACCACACTGCTGGTCACCGACCTCGCGCACGGCTGGATTCCGCCGGGCATCGCGCTCCCGGTCGGCGTGCGGTTGCTTGCACCCGGCCGCCGCAGGGGTAAAGCCTCCGCACTGCTCGGCGAGGCGACCCTGACCGCGACCTACACCCCCGGCGATCGAGTCGGCCGTGCGACAGACTTCCCGCCGACCGAATCTTCGGTGCAGGCCCGCGAACTGCCGCCCGTCGAAGATCTCGGGTGGGAGCTGGGTCGAGTCACGCACTGGCGGGACGGACTTCCCCGGTTGGTGCACACCTTGGCGAAAGCCGCCACGTCGGGCACCGGTGTCGTGGAGGAGGAAGCCGATCTGCTGCGTGTGCATCTCGACACCGCCCGCTATCAGCTGCTGAGCCAGTACCCGGACGTCGTGCCCGCACTATTGCTCAACTGTCTATTGCTGGCCGCCACCGAAAGCAGTGTCACCGGCGATGCGACGTCGGCGAACTATCACCTGGCGTGGTTCCAGAAGCTCGATGAACCCCCGGCCAGCCAGTGGACCGCCGAGTCCTGACCGCAGCTATAGCCGATATCGCGCGGGTTCGTCGTGGCGAGACAGGTAGTCGACTACGCATGCGCTCAACACCGGGGACTCCCTAGATTTTGATTGACGGCCGGACCGACCGGGCGCAAACCCCTCTCAGGTGATCGAAATGCTAGCCATCCCGAAAACCGCGGTGCTGCATCGTGATACCGCTGCACCCAGGCAACCGCAGCACAGTATGGCCCCGGAGCCTGTCCTCATCACCGAACGCCAGGTCATGTTCGCCACGGCCGCGGCCGTCGCCGGCGCGCGGCCCCACCCCGCACCGCGCCCGCGTCCCTGGCTCACCACGTTCTGGCAACGCCTGGTCCTGAGCGTCAGCATCGAGCATGAGCCGCGCCGCCACTACCCGCCACGGCGGATGAGCTACTTCGAGCAGGCGGCGACGGCCCGAGAGATGGACCGACTGTGAACGAACTTCTGATGGTCGCTGAAGGCGTCGTGCTGCTGGTGATCAGCGTCGGAATTCACCACCTCTCCGCCTGGCTGGAACGCTGGGATTACGAACGCCACTGCGAGGATTGACGGACACTCCCCCATTCGCGTCCGCCCAGCCACTCGTCAAATTGTGAATTGACGCTGGTTGGAGGGGTCGATGATACTGACATGGTGGCGGGGTCGGGCGGTCGCAGCGAACATAGCGACCTAAAAGACAGAGATCTCGTCGAAGCGGTTCTGCGTGAGCTGAGCGAGGCAGCCGACAAGTGGGAAGCCCTTGTCGCGCAAGCCGAGACGGTCACGTACAGCGTGGACTTGGGGGATATTCGCGCCGTGACGAATTCCGACGGCAGGTTGGTCGAGTTGTCGCTGCATCCTGGCGTGATGACCGGTTACGGTCACGCAGAATTAGCGGACAGGTTGAACCTCGCGATCGCGGCGATTCGCGAGGAGGCAGAAGCCGAGAATCGGGCCAGGTACGGCGGCGAACTGCATTGATGTCGGTGTCGATGCAGCAATCCTGCATCGACCGCCTAAAGGAGACTGACCGTGCCACTCAATCTGTCCAACCGGGATCAGAATTCGGGGCACCTGTTCTACAACCGACGGCTGCGCGCTGCGATCACCCGGTTCTCGGTGCGGATGAAGCACGACGACCGCAAACAACAAGCGGCCGTGGCGCTGTCGATCGTGCTCGTGCTGATCGGCGTCGGGTGGATGGCGTTGCTTCATGTCATGAAGCCCTCGGGCCTGGTCGGCCAGTCGTCGATCATCGGGGACCGCGACACCGGTGCCGTCTACGCGAGGATCAACGGCCGGCTCTATCCCGCACTCAACTTGACCTCGGCCCGATTGGCGGTCGGCAGTGCCGGGGCCCCGACGTGGGTCAGAGCCAGCGAGATCGCGAAGTACCCGACGGGCCCGATCATCGGCATCCCCGGAGCGCCCGACAGCTTGCCGATCACGTCGAGCGCCGAATCGGCCTGGTCGGTCTGCGACGCCGCAGCCGCCCGCGGCAGTGGAACCGCGCCGGTGGTGACCGCCATCGCCGGTCAGCTGTCCCCCATCGGCCGGTCGGAGCCGATGCACCCGAAGCAGGCCATCCTGGCAACCCACAAGGGCGCAACGTATGTGATCTGGCACGGGCAGCGGTCCCGCATTGATCCAGCGGACCGGTCGGTGACATTCAACCTCGGTCTCGATCCAGGTGTGACGTATCCGATCGAAATCTCTAACGCCCTGTTCGACGCGATGCCGTCAACGGAACCTATTGTACTGCCGGTCATTCCGGGCCGTGGCACGCCGTCGCGGTGGCTGCCCGGTTCCATTGTGGGCAGGGTCCTGGAAACCCGCGACGCGAGCGGCACCGTCAACGGCTTCTACGTGCTGCTGCCCGACGGCGTCCAGAAGATCACCAGCTTCGTCGCGGACCTCTTACGGACCGCGGATTCGGAGGGCTCGACGACACCCACCCTGGTCGCCCCCGACAAACTGATTCAGATCCCGGTGGTCGACGTCCTCGATGTCGACTACTACCCTTCGGAGAAGCTGGAATTCATTGATACGTCCGCAAATCCGGCAACGTGCGTGGGCTGGGAGAAGCAATCGGGCGACCCGCAGGCTCGTATCACTATCTTCAGCGGGCGCGGTTTGCCGGTTTCGATCGGTATGGATTCCCGGGTGGTTAGCCTGGTCCGCGACGATCGTGACCCCAATTCCGCTGAGGCACAACAGACTTTGATGCTGCCGGGTGCGGCGAACTTCGTTGCGACAACCAGCGGCGTCGCGACGGCCGACAGCCGTGAGAGCTTGTATTGGATTTCGCCGCAAGGTGTTCGCTACGGTATCCAATCCGACCACGCCACCTTGCAGGCGCTGGGGCTCGATCCAAAGCTCGCGGTCCAAGCGCCCTGGCCGATTGTGCGCACCTTCGCGCCCGGGCCCGCGATCGGTCGTGACGCAGCACTGGTGGCGCGTGACGCCGTCTCGGGAGGCGGTGCGGTAGCGCCGATTCCCGATCTCAACGAGCTGGCAGGCGGGGGTTAAACAACAATGTCCAAACGAGGTTTCGTCCGCGGCGGCCGCAAGCCCGCGCCGAATGTTCCACCGGCGCGCATCGCCGTCGCCGCACCGCTGGCATTGCCCGAGCGTGAGCCCCGCAACATCCTGCTGATGATCGCGATTCCCGCGCTGCTCGTCGGAATCATCGGCACGCTGGTGGTGATGTACGCATCCGGCATCCGATCCCTGCAGTCGGGCTTCTTCCCGATGATCGGTCTGGTCGGGTTCGGCACGCTGATGTTCAGCGGGCGATTGGGGCGCGGGCGCCGAATCAGTTGGGGCGAACAAGAAAAGCAACGCCGGGCCTACCTGCGCCAGCTCGACGACGACCGCGACGAAGTGCAACGCGCCGCCCAGGATCAGCGACGCAGCCAGCTGTTCGTGCACGGCGATCCGCAGAAGCTGGATACCGTGATCGGTGGGCCGCGGATGTGGGAACGGCGCCCCGCCGACCCGGACTTCCTCGACGTTCGGCTGGGGATCGGGATTCAGCAAGCCAGCGAATCCGCGGTGTCACTGCAGTGGCCCGACGTTCCGATCGGCGAAGAGCTCGAACCCGTAACCGGGGGTGCGCTAAGGGATTTCATCCTCGAACAGAGCAAGATCCGCGGAATCGGCAAGGTGCTGAGCCTGCGGTCGAAACCCGGTTTCAGCTTCGTCGGCGATGATCCGGGTGAACTGCACAGCCTGGCCCGTTCGATCCTGTGCTCGCTGGCCGTCTACCACAGCTCCAGCGATCTCAAAGTCATGGTGGTCACCCGCCACCCTGAGTTGTGGTCGTGGCTGGTGTGGCTGCCGCACAACCAGCACGACGAGATGTTCGACGCGTGCGGACTGCGCCGGTTGATTTTCACCTCCCCCACCGAACTGGAAGAGGCGCTCGACGCCGAGCTGCACCGTAAGGGCCGGGGACCGTGGACGCCGCCGGTCGGCATGAGCCCGACATCCATGCCATCGCCGATCGAGTCCAGCCCCGGCCTGGCGCTGGGACCGCACTGGGTGATTGTCGACGACAATGTCGGCACCCCCGAGCAATGGGAGGGCGTAACCGGGCAGAAGGGCATGGCCGGCATTACGGTGTTGCGGCTGGCGACCCGGGCCGGTCTCGGCGTCGGATTCAGCGACGACAGTGAGCGTTTCGTGCTGCGCGAAGGCAGACTCAGCCACCGCGGCACGTTCTACGCCGTGGCGGACATGCTCGCCGAAAGCACCGCCAACCGGTACGCGCGAGCACTCGCCCGCTGGTCCCCGATGAGCGCCGGAGACCTGTCGGAAACCGACAGCCAAGGTGGCGAATTGCTGCGCGCGCTGGGCATCAGTGACCCCCGTGAACTGGACGTCGACCGACTCTGGGGTGAGAGCCGCGGTCGAGGCGACCACAAATGGGCGATGATGCCCGTGGGCGTCAAGCAAGGCGGCGAGATGCAACAAATTATCTTGCGCGCCAAAGACTTTGGCGGTTTCGGGTTTCACTCGGTGGTGATCGGGACATCCGGCTCCGGCAAGTCGGAATACTTCCTGTCACTATGCACCGGGATCGCGTTGACGCACTCCCCCGAGACGTTCATCGTGATCTTCGTCGACATGAAGTTCGAATCCGCGGCCCAGGATCTACAGGGATTCCCCCACGTCGCGGGTTCGCTGTCGAACCTGGGCAAGGATGACCGTCACCTGGCCGAGCGCATGCGCAAGGCCGTCAACGGTGAGATCGCACGGCGGTACCGTCTTTTCAACCAGGCCGGGGCCCGCGACGCCAACGAGTACGAAGAGATGCGCCTCGCCGGTCGTGACCTGGAACCCGTACCGATTCTGCTGGTGATCATCGACGAATATCTCGAATTGTTCATTCATCATCCGGAATGGATCGATCTGGTCATCCACATCGGGCAAGAGGGCCGCGGCTGTAACGTCTTCTTCACGCTGGGCGGCCAGCGGCTGGATTTGTCGTCGCTCAGTAAGGTCAAGAGCAACATCGCCTTTCGGGTGGCCCTGCGTGCGGAGACCGCCGAGGATTCCCGCGATGTGATCGGCAGCGACGCGGCGCTGCATCTGCCGTCGAAGGAGAACGGCTACGCCCTGCTCAAGGTGGGGCCGCGCGACCTCGAGCAGTTCCGGTGCTTTTATGTGTCCGCTCCGTTCGTGGTGCCCAAGCGGGCAGTCAACGTGAATAAGACTGTAGCGATGAGCTTTTCGCAGCCGCGGGCGTTGACCTGGGCCTACCAGCCCCTCAGTGAAGCCGACAGCGAAGCGTTGGCAGTCGCCGACGAGCCCGAGGAACCGGACGAGTTCCTGTTCCACTCCGACGGGTTCCGGAAGAAGAAGCTGGTCGACGTGATCCGCGAGTCGCTGATGTCGCACAGCGCGCGTCCACCCCACCAAATATGGCTGCCACCTTTGGAAGTCAGTGAGACGATGGACGTGCTGGTGGCGAGCTGGCGGCGCAAGCCGTGGTACGCCGACTACGGCGACAACCCCGGTCTGGTGTTCCCGGTCGGCGTCGTCGACATCCCCGAAGACCACGCGCAGCGGGTGTACGCCGTCGACGCGGAGATGGACAACATCATGGTGGTGGCGACCGCCCAGCGCGGCAAATCGACCACGCTGATGTCGCTGATCACCTCGGCCGCATTGATGTACCGGCCCGAGCGGGTGACGTTCTTCTGCATCGGTGCTTCGCTGTACCCCGTCGAAGAGCTACCGCATGTGGCATCCGTCGTCAGCCAAACGGACAAAGAGGGCGTCTCGCGGACCGTCGCGTCGATCGAGGGCTTGATCCTCGCGCGCGAGGCAGCGTTCAAGCAGTACCAAATCGACATCTCCGAATTCCGGGAACGGCGATTCGGGACGGAGCGGGAAGGCGGCACCGACCCCGCCGACAAATTCGGCGACGTCTTCCTCGTCGTCGACAACTTCAGCGACCTGTACGACAAGGATTCCCCGATGGGAGACCGCGTGGTGTCGATCGCACGCCAGGGCTTGTCGTACGGGGTCCATGTCGCGACCACCGCCACGGCGTGGCTGGTAGGACAAAAGCAGGCGCTGGTCAATGTGTCCAATGCGCGCATCCAGCTGCGGCTGAGCAATCCGGACGAAACCCAGATGGGTGAGGGCCTCGAGCGCCGAAAGGCCGCCCGCAACACATTGGACCGGCCCGGGTTCGGCGTGACTCGCGAGGGCCACGAGTTGCTGGTCGGCGTCCCGGAGATCACCTCGGCTACCGGTGAACGGGTGCCGACCCGGCAACTCGGTGCGGTCATTGCCGAGGTGACCGGCGTCGGCAGGCTGGAGAAGCTGGCGCGGCTGCCCGAACAGATCCAGCTCGCCCAGATCATCGCGGCGTTCGCGGAGACCGATGAGGCCGCCGACCCGTTCAATGTTCCCTTCGCCATCGGCGAAAGCGCTTTGCAGCCAACGTATTTACCGACTCGAACGGTGCCCAGCATGCTGGTGCTGGGTCGACAGTTGTGCGGAAAGACGACGACCCTGGCCGCCTTCGGGCAGGCGGTCATGAGCCGGTTTAGTCCCGAGCAGGCGCAGATCACCATCATCGATCCCAAGACCTCGCTGATCGGCAAAATTCGGGGTCCGCATGTGCGCGCGTACGCCTATACCGCCGACGACATCGACACCGTGATCGAGGAGTTGGCGGCCCTGATGCGCGACCGGCTTCCTCCCTCGGGTCTGAGTCAGGAAGAGTTGCTGAGCCGCAGCACGTGGGAAGGCCCGCACCATTTCCTTCTGATCGACGACGAGCAGGAACTGCGCCCACACGGCGTGATCGGCAAGGCGGCCGCCAGCGCTCCGATGTGGGGGCTGATCGAGCGCAGTCGAGAGATAGGCCTGCACGTAATTGCGTCGCGCCTGCCCGGAAACTGGGCGGGGGTCTCGGTGACGAATCCATTCCTGCAGAAGATGACGAGTTCGCGAGCACCGACCCTATTCATGGACAACGACCCGGCGACGGTAAAGGTGTTCGCCAGGGTCAGCGCCCAGCAGCTACCGCCGGGGCGCGGCTTGCTCGTCACGACCGACGGCGCGATCGAAGGTGTGCTGGTGGGAACTCCGGAATAGGCCGAATCGGCGCGACCGGCCGGGGTGCCGAAAAGGTGAATCGACAGCTGCCAGTGACCCCCATAGAATCGGTCCATTCCGCGATGTTTCGACGGATACAACTTGCCTGGTGGGGAGCCAGCCAAAAGGGGGTATACCCCCACGGATGAAACCGGGCATTCGCAAATACGGAGGGTCAAAATGAGCGGTCTGTTTGACATGGTGCCGGGCGCCGTCGACTTGTCGGCGGCGACAGAGGGAGCGATCAGCCAGGAGATGGCGGCTACCACCGCGGCCGGCTCGGCAGCCCTGGTCGGCGTGCTGCCGATGGCACCGGACGCCGATTCCATCGAATTCGCCGCCGCGCTGAACGCAACCGGTTCGGCCTACTTGGCGACCGCGGCCGAGCACGCCGGGCAACGCGCCGCCTTCTCGGGGGCGCAGGGTCTTGCCTCTGCCACAAACGTCGGCGTCGACGCAGCCAGTGCGGCCGCGAGCGCGATCTAAGCAGCCGGCATGCCCGACCCCAGGTGGACAGGTCCGCCCGAGATCGTTGCTCAGATCTTCGAGGAGGGCAATCCGGCGTCGGTCCTTGCCAACAACGCGGTGTGGGTCACCGAGACCACGAATAACGGAGTCGCGGCCGGTCTTTCCAGCGCCAACGCGCTGGCCACGGCCGCGCACTGGCAGGGCGTGGGCGCGATCTCCTCGATGATTACCAGTACCGGTCTCAATGCCGGACTGCAGACGCTGATGGGCTGGACCGCGGAGAAGATCGGCGTCACGACGGCGGCGGTCGAGGCCTTCATGCTCGCGAGGTCGACGGTCGTCCCGTCCGTGATGTCGCTGACCAACCGGTTCGAGTGGATCGTTTTGGCCCATACCAACTGGTTCGGGCAAAACACCATGCCTATGGGCGAGCGGGACGCCGAGTACTACGGCCACCACTGGCCGACGAACTCGACCATCGGCTGGGCCTACTCCAGCACGCTGGCCACGCTCGTCGCGGCGTTGGCCGTTCCCCCACCGGTGGCACCGATGGGCGCCTCGCCGGCCGCGCCGGCCGCGGCCGCCTCGGCCGTGGCACAGGCGGCGGCGCAGAGCGGAATGAACGGCGCGATGCAAGCAGGGAGTCAGGCGACGCAGGGTGCGGGCCAGGCAGCGGCGGCACCCGCCGAGGGCGGCAGCCAGCTCAGTTCAATGATGCAGCAGCCGCTGCAGATGATCTCCGGCCTGACCGGCCAGCTGCAACAGGTCGTCAAGGCCCCGATGGATGCCTTCCAGGGGATGGCCAGCATGCCGCAGGGCCTGATGCAGTCCTTGACGGGCGCGTTTTCCTCGGCCGGCGCGGGCAACGCAGGCGCGGCTGGTGCCGCCGCCGAGCCCGCCATGCTGGCCGGAGCGACCGGCCCGCTTGGCGGCGCGTCAGGGGGCGGTGGCGTGGGCGGGGGCGGCGGCTTCCCGGGCGCCGGCCTGACCAGCTACACCCGTCCGACCAGTAGTTTCGAGCCGGAGGCCGGCGGTAGGCCGACCAGCTTGCGCGCCGGCATGCTGAACGCGTCCGAGCTGCGTCCACCCACCTCCCCGACCAGCAGCGGCATGGGTGGCTCGCCGATGCCGATGTCTCCGGCCGGCATGCTGGGGCACGGCAAGGAAGGCCAAGCCGACAAGGACGTCACCCGTGCTCGGGTCGTCGTCGGCGGCGGCGAACCGACCGACGAGACCTAGCGGCGGCTTCCCTTTCGCCTATCTACCCGGCCCGGGCGGGCCCGCGAATGCCTGCGCGATCTCGAGCCACCGCTGCGCTTGGGGCCCATGTGCGGTGATGTCGAGGGCGCTCAGCGGGCGGCGCTGCGTCACCAAGAAGCAGAAGTCCTCGGCGGCCCCGGTGACACGTTCGGCCGCATCGGCCGGACCCCAGGACCAGACGTCGCCGCCGGGGGCACGGAGCTCGACCAGAAACGGCTCCGACGGCGGAGCCAGCTCGTTGACCACGAACGCGTAATCGCGAGTACGCACCCCCAGATGGGCGATCGAGCGCAATCGCGCGGTGGGCGCCCGCTTGACGCCGAGCGCGTCGGCGACGTCCAGCCCGTGCGCCCAGGTCTCCATCAACCGTGCGGTGGCCATCGACGCCGGGCTCATCGGCGGCCCGAACCACGGCAGCTTCCGGCTCTCGTCGACGGTGAGCAGCGCGTCGTGCAGCCGGTCCCGCGTGGCCCGCCATTCGCCCAGCAGTTCCGCCGGTGGCGTGACCGCCAGCTCCTCGGCGCCCGCGTCGACGAAGCCGAGGGGGTCCTGCATCGCGTCGGTCAACACCTCGGCGAACCCCGCCTCGTCGGTGACCGAGAGCAGCGCGACCCGATCGGTCCACCACAGGTGGGCGATCTGATGTGCGACGCTCCATCCCGGCGAGGGCGTCGGGTCGGCCCAGCGCGCCTCGGCCAGCGGCGCCACCAGCGCGTCGAGATCGTCGCTTTCGGCACGCAGGTCGGCCACCATCGGCCCGGCGTCAGCCATCTTGACCTCCTAGCGAGTGGTCGCCGGCTGACCGCGCCGGCCGACGACACTGTGTGCGACGAGTCCGGCCAGGTAGATCGCCGAACCGAACAGAACGAACGTCGGGGCGTGCCCGTCGGCGGGGATCAACGTCGCGGCCACCGTGATCGAGACGATGAACGACACCCAGAACAGCGCGTCCTGCACCGCGAACACGTGGCCGCGCAGCGCGTCGTCGACATCCATCTGCATCGCCGAGTCGGCGCACAGCTTGATCGTTTGGCCGGTGATGCCGAGGAAGAAGCTGCACCCCACCATGACCGGCAGTGTCAGCCCCACTCCAGCCAGTTGGACCAGTGCGGCCGCGGCCAATGCGCCGTTCGCGGCCGCGTAACGCCCCCAGCGACGCACCGTCGGCGGGGTCAGCAGCGTGGCGATGAACGACCCAAGGCCCGACGCGGCGAAGAACACCAGCGCGATCCCCAGCCCGCCGACCGCGGGGTTTTTCGTGTGATGCGCCAGCAACAGGATCACCAGCGAGTTGATACCGACCACCATTCGGTGCGATGCCAATCCGGACAACGCGGCAGCGACCGTCGGCGTAGACACCACCGTGCGCGCACCGTGCAACCACCCGGTGATCACGGCGTAGAGCACCGATCCGTGGATCGCCCGCTTGGTGTCGTCCGGTCCGAGCACCCGCGGGCCGAACCGCAGGGACAGCAGCAGCGCGACGCACACCGGAATCAACGCCATGAAGATGATGACGGACGCGCCCCGATCGCTCCCGCCGACGAACCACCGCGGGATCAGCATGAAGTTGGCGCCGAAGAAGGCCGCGATGGCGCCGGAGGCGGTGGCGAGCGAGTTCATCGTCACCACCTGCTCGCGCGGCACCACGTGCGGCAGCGACGCCGACAACCCCGAGGCCACGAACCGGGAAAAGCCGTTGAATAACAGCGCACCGAGCAGCAGCGGCATCTCGCCGGCACGTACCGCGAGAATCGTGCCGATCACCAGGATCAGGACCATGCGGCACGCATTGGCGCCGACCAGCACCCAGCGGCGGTCCCAGCGGTCCATCAGTGCCCCGGCGAACGGTCCCAGCAGCGAGTAGGGCAAGAACAGCACCGCGAATGCGAACGCGATCGACAGCGGATCGGCCGCCCGGTCCGGATTGAACAGCAGCGCGCCGGCCACCGTCGCCTGGAAAAGACCATCACCGAACTGGCTCGCCATGCGCACCTGGATCACCCGCCGGAAATCGGGCATGGCGCGCACCGACTGCCATAGTTCGACGGGTGCACGCGAGCGCATCCGGGTTTGGAACACAGGACCGACTTCCACGATTGGGCTGGACAAAGACGTCGCACGCGACGCCGCAGTAATAACAGTACAAATATTTACGCTCGGCGTTTGTTTGTGCCGAGTGATGCTGCGGGAGTGCGATGATGGAATGATGCCCCAGCCGGAAGATCCCGAAGACTACATCGCACCCGCTGCCCAGCGGGTGCGTGCGGGTACTTTGTTGCTGGCCAATACCGACCTCCTCGAACCGACGTTTCGGCGCAGCGTCATTTACATCGTCGAGCACAACGACGGCGGCACGCTGGGCGTGGTTCTCAACCGGTCCAGCGAGACCGCGGTCTACAACGTGTTGCCGCAGTGGGCCAAACTCGCCGCCAAGCCGAAGACGATGTTCATCGGTGGGCCGGTGAAGCGCGATGCCGCCCTGTGCCTGGCGGCCCTGCGGATCGGCGCCGACCCGCAGGGTGTGCCGGGTTTGCGACATGTCGCGGGACGGATCGTAATGGTCGACCTCGACGCCGAGCCCGATCTGATTGCCCCGCTGATCGAGGGTGTCCGGATCTACGCGGGATATTCGGGCTGGACCATTGGTCAGCTCGAGGGCGAGATCGAGCGCGACGACTGGATTGTATTGTCCGCGTTGCCATCTGATGTTCTCGTCGGGGCGAAGGAAGACTTGTGGGGCCAGGTTCTGCGCCGGCAGCCGTTGCCCCTGTCGTTGCTGGCCACCCACCCGATCGACGTCAGCCGAAACTAGGGCTCCTCCCCCACCTTCGACGGCGCCGGCGTTTCGTCGGCCGCACGCGCGAGCCTGGCGGCGATCACCGCGCACACCACCAGCTGGATCTGGTGGAAGATCATCAGCGGCAACATCGTCAGGCCCACGATGTTGCCGGGGAAAAACACCAGCGCCATCGGCAGCCCGGACGCGAGGCTCTTCTTCGAGCCACAGAACAGCAGCACGATCGCATCGGCGCGGTCCAGTCGCGCGATTCGGCCGGTCACTGTGGTGGCGACCAGCACGATGGCGAGCAGTCCCGCCGCGACCAAGGCAACCAGGACCAAGCGCCAGACGTCGACACTGAACCAGATGCCCTCGACCACGCCCATCGAGAAGGCCGTGTACACGACCAGCAGGATGGATCCCCGGTCGACGACCTTGAGCACCGCCGCATAGCGGCGGATCAACCCCGCGATCCACGGCCGCGCCAGCTGGCCGGCGCCAAACGGCGCCAACAGCTGCACGACGATGTCGCGGATCGAACTGCCGTCCACGTGGACCGCACCGCTGGTGTTCATCAGCAACACCACCAGCAGCGGGGTCAGCACGATGCCGAGGATGTTCGACAGCGACGCGCTGACAATGGCGGCCGAAACATGGCCCCGCGCAATCGAAGTGAACGCGATCGAGGACTGCACCGTCGACGGGACCAGGCACAGGAACAGCACGCCGTTGTAGAGATCCATCGTCAGGATCGAGGGCACCAACGCCCGAGCGGCCAGGCCCAGCAGCGGGAACAGCACGAACGTCGTGGCCAGCACGAGCAGGTGCAAACGCCATTGCCGCACGCCGTGCCAGGCTTGCTGCGGCGACAGTCGGGCGCCGTACAGGAAGAACAGCAGCGCGATCGCGGACTGCGCGGCGACCGATGCGGCCTTGGCGGCATCGCCGTGGGCGGGGAAGAGGGAGGCAATCGCGACGGTCGCGGCCAGGGCCAGCAGAAACAGATCGAAGATCGTCGACAAGCGCCTCAGCATGCTGGCCTATCGCATGAGGCGCGTCGGCGGGGCTTCGTCAGTGGCAGGACTGCGTGCAGACGCTGCACTCGCCGGCGCAACCGGGTGTGGCCGCCTCCTGGCGTAGCGCGAAGCGCGCGCTCTGCCACGAGCCTGCGGCCAGCGTGCCGAGGGCGCCGGCCACGCAGACGATCAGCACCACGAACGCCGTGTGCGCGGATGCGGCCAGTGCCACCACACCGCCGGCGGTAAGCATCACCGCTGCCGCCAATTGCGTCGGCGCCATTGCGCGCAATGCCAGTTGAGTGCCGTCGACGGCGTGGTTGTGAGACAGCGACCAAGCTCCGAACCCGGCGGAAGCCACCGCCGCACACACGCACACCACCCCAGCGATCAGCATTGCCTCACAATACGAGGCCGGTCAGGGATCCGCGCGCCGGGCTCCACACCCCTTGTGTCTGCGCCGAATTAGCGCGCGCCGAGGTTACTGAAGTTCGGCAGCGGCGGAAGCCCCGGTACGAGGGACAACAGATTGGGTGCGGGCTGCGGGGAGGGCAGCAGATTGGGCGCGGCCATCTGCGCGGGAAGCCGGACCGGCGCGCCGACGGGAGCCTGCGCGGGGACCGCGGCGGGTGCGATGGCGGGAGCCTGGGCGGGAACCGCGGCGGGGGCTTGCGCGGGAACGGCGGCGGGGGCTTGCGCGGGAACTGCGGCGGGGGCCTGCGCCGGAAGCGCGACGGGCGCGGCAGTCGGCGCGGGCGCGGGGGATTGGGCGGGCGCCGCGGCCCCGGGAGCGGCCACCCGGAATCCGTTGATGATCGCGTCGGTGGCGGGCGCATCACCGACGGCGACGGCCCGGTCGGTGGTCACCGACAGCGACACCAGGTACGTGTCGTGGCCCGAAGTGGCGAGGATGTGACGGCGCGAGGTGTTCAGCGTCATATCGCCCTCGCGGTAGGTGCCTTCGATCACCGACGACGGGAAGCCGTCGAAGTCGGCCATCGAAGCGTTCGTCGACTGCCAGGCCAGCAGCTTCTGGCTGTCGACGTAGCCGTGCGAGATGGCTTCCTTGGGGTCGAAGTTACCGACCAGCTTGTAGACCACGACCTGCGCGTTTGATGTGTAGACGCTGCTGCCCTGCCGGTCGGCGATCACCGCGAATGCGTCGGGCACATTGGGGTCGGGCACCTGGGTCCAGCGCGGGGGCACCGGCAGCGTGATGTCGAGCGCCTTGAACCCCTGCGGCTTCTGCGGCTCGAGCTTGACGCCCTTCGATTGGAAGTAGTCGCGCAGCGTTCCGGAGGCCGCGGGGGTGATGGCCGGCTGCGCCGGCGCGACGGCGGCGGCGTTAGGCGTCGCGGCCGGAGCCGCAATGCCGTTGGGCGCCGCGGGCGCAGCGGCAAGGCTTGGCGGTGCGAACGGATTCGCCGACGGTGGGGTGGGG
>JAQIZT010000672.1:7500-12500 GCA_029228515.1 Populus alba x Populus x berolinensis | reverse complement strand
AGGGGCAGCGATGCCAACAGTGCGAAAAATCGGCTGCGCGGAGATCCGCAGCTGGAGGCCCGTCGGGGGAAATTCGGCCTCAGCGCAGATTTGTTGACGAACACGGGCTGGGTTCGCTGGGCTGTCTAGGCCAGGCAGGAAAATTCGTCAAGGGGGAACGCGCTCTTTGTCTGACGAAACAGGGGCAGTTCAGACACATTGGCAGCGAGTGTTGGAATCGGCTAGCGCCGACGAAATCGGAGAGAAGTCGGCAGAATCGGCTAGCCGGGTGCTGGCGATGAGTCCGGACGATTTATCAGTCCCAGGCTTGACGGAAACGAATGGGGGCCTAGACGCACACTGGGGCAGTGGCAAGCTATGCCAACAGTGTGCCGCAAAAAATCGGGCAGCGCAGATTTTTTGACGAACATGGGTTGGACGCTGGGCTGTCCAGGCCAGGGCAGGAAAAAATTCGTCAAGGGAATGCGATGACGACTGCAGGGGCTGTTGCAGGACACAGCGGGCAAGTGTTGGAATCGGCTTTCAGCGCCGACGAAATTGGAGAAGTCGGCAGAATCGGCAGCCGGTGCTGGCGATGAGGTCTGGGACTGTTTATATGTCCGAGGGCATGTGACGGAAAAAAAGACTGGGGGCCTAGGGCAGCGTCGGCATAGCGAATGCCAACAGTTGGTAAAATCGGATCAGCGAGGAGATCCGCAGCTGGGAGGCCCGTCGGGGAAAATCGGGCCGGCCAGCGCAGATTTGTTGACGAACACGGGCTGGACGCTGGGCCTGTCGAGGCTTAGGCAGGATATAATTCTCGCCAGAGGGGATCGCAGTGCTGACGAGAAAAAGGGGCTGTTCAGACCACCAGCAGGCAGTGTTCGGAATCGCCTCAGCGCGGGACGAACGAGGGGCTGTTCAGACAAATCTCTTGGCCAACGATCGGTAAAAATCTCGTGGCAGCGCGGATTTGTGCCAGCTGGAGGCACCTTATCAGCTGGCTATGCTCCCGCATCGAGTCATTCAATTCTCTGCCAACTATCAACATAACTCGACCCGATGGTTGTTGTTCGCTACTCATTGGATAGAAGAAGAGAACTCTCTTCCTCCCCGCGTTCGGCCGGGTGCGCGTAATTACCCGGCAACGGTCGTCGTTCAAATCACTGCCCTATTTCGGCCACATAACTGCTGAATTGGGGGGGATTTAGAGGTCCCGGACTCCAGAATTGGTGGTTGAGGGGAGGCCAAGAACTGTGTGAAAGCAAGCATCGGTTTTCCCGGGGCCTCCTCCGGTACAAGGCCCGCTGGCCCTCTACTCCTATCTATTTTATATGCGCGCTGTAGCCCGGTTGGTTTTCCCACCATCCCGCCAAGAAAACGGTTCGGTGCATTTCTAAGTGGAATGCCAATCCAGTAGAAACTCTGCTCATATTTTTGTAGAGGATGCCAGCACGAAATTTGGGGGTCATTTCCCGGGGCCTGGTTTACCTATTTTTTTGCGTATTTCCTTGATTTTAATGGTAGGAAAATAAAAAAAATATTAACTTCCCGACCTTCGAAAATAATCTCGGGAAAAATTTTATAAAGGTGGATTGGATTTTTAGACCAACTCTCTATGTAGCATAATTTCAGCATCAATAAAATACCAAGAAACTGAATTTTTTAGATGGGGGTGGTAGGACAGCTGGGACCTAGTAGTCGTCTGCCCATGACCAGAGTAGCTGGAAATATACACCTTTATTGCTCTTTAGTGGGGGTGCCCCCCGATTACTGGCAAATGGGCGCGCGCTGGCTGGCGCCCATAGGCCTGCCGCGGGGGATTTGCGAGCAGCTGCTGCCTACACACGTGGGGTTGGCCTCACAGGCCCGATGTAACAGCCGACCATCGATGACCACGTTTGTTCCGCGTACAGGCGAACGACCTACTGGATTCCGACCACCCCGCCCTTTAATAAATAAAAAATCACCACTCTGCCTAGTACTTCTTTTAAACTTCTTAGCGCGACGACCCGACCGCGCGTCCCGCGGCCTCACACCGTCTGCGCTTGGCGCTGGTGCGCCTTGGGGCTCTGAAGGGCCTGCGGGCCCTTGGGGGCCCATTGGGCTCGTTGGGCAGTATGGATTTGCCTACGCCGTGCGCGCTTGTGCTGGCGCGCTGGCAATGATTTCACCATGCCGCGTCTGACAGCAAACGGGCCGGGGCTGACGCGGGGGACCAGCCCCTGCTGGATGGGCTATCTTACAAGACGGTGGGGGCTTGCCTTCTGGAGCCTCTGCCCACCTGTCGCTTCTTGCCTGCCCCCGGCGCGAGGGGAAGAGGCTACGGCACACTCCTGTGCTCAACCGGAAGCCGCTTAGCCCAGATATGCATTGTAGGGAAAATCTCAGGCATGTCCATAGCGGTCAGGACTCAAGCTTGGCTCTGTGATTGAGATGCCCCGCGGCGTTGGGGCTGCCTTCGGGCCCGGCGGCACCGGCCAGCCGGATGCCAGCAGTGTGGAAAAATCGGAGCCAGCTATAGCGGACAGCCCCCGCTGGCTTGCTGCTCCGTTGCCCGCGGGGGGGCTGCCTTCGGGCCCGGATTATTTGGCAGCTAGGCTTTCAGCCTTGATGCGCAGCATTGTGGGAATATCATCCGGTCAGCTCCATAGCGGACAAGCCCCCGCTGGCTTGACTTTGTCGTGCCCGCGCGGGTGGGTTGGGGCTGCCTTCGGGCCCGGGGCACCTCTCGTTCCCTATGGGCTAATTTGGCAGCTTGATTGACAGCAGTGGGAAAAATATCGGCAGCCGCGGACAGCCCCCGACTGGCTTGCTGTCGTGCACCGCGGGGACGGGTTGATGACGCCTTTCGGGGGCCCGGTTATGTTATGGCATAGCACCCCTACTTGGCAGCGATGCAGCAAGTCGGGAATAATATTACACCCCGGCAGCTTCGTCGGATCAGCCACCGATGGCTTGATGTTCTGTCGCACGCAGGTCGGGTTGGCTGCCTTCGGGCCCGGTATGGGGCAGCGGCAGCGACTGCCAGCAGTGGGGAAAAAATCGGCTTAGTGCTCGCTGTGACAGCCCCCGTCTGTGGCTGGTATTGTCGTGCCCTCGAAGAGAGGGGGCTGCTCAGGGCTTGCCACCCCTGCGCTCTTGCACTGCCCTCAGCGCGGGAGAGGCTACGCAACACGCTGCCTCACCGGCTGCTCGATGCCAGCAGTGGGGATAAAATCCCTTGGTCAGCGCGGGTTCAGCACCGCTGGACTTGCGGTTCGTGCCCGCGGGCGCGGTCGGGGCTGCCTTCTGGGCCCGGGAGCTCAGCGGCCCTCAGTGCGATGCCAGCAGTGGGACAAATCGAGGCAGCGCGGACTAGCCCACTGGCTGGCTTCGCTGTCAGTGCCCTCGGGTGGGGCTAGCACTTCCGGGCCCAGGAGGGTCTTCAGGCGGACAGCGATGCAGAAGTGGAAAAATCGCACGATGCGGACAGGCCCCGCTGTGTCTTGCTGTCGTGCCGCGTGGGGTGGTGCCTTCGGGCCCAGGTGGCAGCGCGCGACTCAAGCCGAATGCCAGCAGTGGGGGAAAAAATCGGACAGCGCCGGACAGCCCCCGCTGGCTTTGCTGTCGTGCCCGCGGCGTGTGGGGGGCTGCCTTCGGGCTCGTAGTGGCGGACGGCAGCCTGGCTAGCACGATTGCCAGCAGTGCGGGAGAAAAAATACGTCATCCGGGAGGCATGCCTGCTGGTACTAGCCCCGGACTTGGGGCTTTGCTGTTCGTGTCCCGCGGGGGGGCTGCCTTGCGGGCCCTGTAAAATTTGGCAATCTGGTGGAAGCACCCGGGCAGCTGAGGGCCAGCAGTGGGGAAAAAATCCTGGCAGCTTATCTTTGTAAGCGGGACAGCCCCCGCTGGCTTGACTGTCGTGCACCGCGTGGGGAGGGCTCGCGCCTTCGGGGCACGGTTAGGACAATACCAGCCGTGTAGGCGTCCAGCGATGCCAGCAAGTTGGGGATAAAAATTCTGGCAGCCCGCGGACAGCCCCGCTAGGCCTGTGCTTTCGTGCCGCGGGGGGGGGCTGCCTTCGGCCGGGAGGGCGCTCGGCGGATGCCAGCAGTGGGAAAAATCGCACAAGAGCGCGGAACAGCCCCGCTGGCTTAGGCCTGTCTTCGCCCCGCGAGGCTCGGCGGCTGCTCTTCTGGGCCCGGCGGCCACTAGACGCCTGCTCTCTTGCCTGGCCCCATTCAACGCGCGCGGAGAGGCTTAGGCGCGTTCATAATGCTGTGGGCCCTAGCCCGACGTCGCGCTGGTCCGCCGCACCATAGTATTGCGCAGACTGTCCGGTTTTCTCGCATTCCCGCCAAGGAAAACGTCGTGCTTTCCACCCATGGAAACCAATCCAGTTAAAATATCAGCCATATTTTTCGTTGCAGGCTGCCAGCTCGAATTTGGGGTCATTCCGCGGCCGAGTTCCTATTTTTGTCGTATATCTCTTGGTAATTTTTAATGGTTGGTAAAATAAAAAAAATATACTTCCCCGATCCCCTCGAATAAAATCTGGCGAAAATTCATAAACGCTTGGATTTATTTTTTCCAACATATGTGTCATAAAATGTCAGCTCAAAATACCAAAGAAAATGAAGATCTTTTTAGAGGGGGGTAGGTTGGTGTGGTGACAGCTAGGGGACCTAGTAGTGTTCTACCCCTGCCAGCAGTCTCGCAATAACACTTATAGCACTCTTTTTAGGGGGAGTGCCCCCTGGGCTGGCCATGGGCCGCAGCGCTGAGCTGGGACGCCCATAGGGCCTGCCGCGGGAGGATTTTGTGGGCTGCTGACTATGCGCGGTCTAACAGTGGGGGACATCACGGCCTAGAAGTAACGCCGCCTTTCGTTTGACCCGTTCTTCGCGGCCGGCAGACCGACCCGATTCCGGCCACCGTCCTTTTGTGACCAGCTCCAAGCCGTTTCGGGCGCGTGGGGGCTGCTTATCCGCGGCTGCGGGCGCGCACGCACTCTGATTTGCCAGCGCTCGTGCCAACCA
>JAQIZT010000671.1:12500-18839 GCA_029228515.1 Populus alba x Populus x berolinensis | reverse complement strand
ACAGCGGGGCAGTGCTGAATCGGCAGCGCCGACGAAATCGGCAAAGTCGGCATAATCCGCAGCCGGTGCTGGGCGATGAGGGGGGGGGGTCTGGACTGTTTATAGTCCTAGGCGTGACGAAAAAGGACTGGTGGGCCTAGGCACGCGCATTGGTGGCGAGCGGCAATGCGATTGGCCCATTCAGCGGGGAAAAAAATCGGATCAGCGCAGATTTTTTGACGAACATGGGCTCTGACGCTGGGATGTCCAGGCTCCAGGCAGGAATTATTCGTCAAGGGGATGCGCTGACGAAGCGGGGGCTGTTTTCAGACACAGCGGTGGCAGACTGCTGGAATCCGGCTAGCGCAGACCGAGAAATCGGCGAAGAAGTCTGGCAGGAATCGGCAGCCTGTTCGGTGCTGGCGATGAGTCTGGATGTTTATAGTCCTAGGCGTGACGAAAAAGGACTGGGCGGCCTAGGCAACGCGCTGGGGCAGCGGGCCCAGCGATGCCCACAGCGGCGGGAAAACAACTCGGCAGCGAGAATTTTTTTTGTGACTCGAACAAATGGGCCTGGTCGCTGGGCTGTCCAGGACCAGGCAAGGAAAGATTCGTCAAGGGGATGCGCTGTACGAAGCAGGGGGGCTGTTCAGACACAGCGGGCAGTGCTGGAATCTGGCTAGCCGCGACGAAAATCGTGCGAACGATCGGCTCAGAATCTGGCAGCGTCGTGCTGGCGATGAGTCCGGTACTTGTTTATAGTTCCTAGGCGTGACGAAAGAAGTACTGGGGGGCCTATGCACGCGGCTGGGGCAGCTTAAGGCAGCGATTGCCGCCCACAGCGGGAAAAAAATTCGGCAGCGATTAAGATGTTTTTTTGTAAACGAACTCATGGGCTGGACGCTGGCGCTGTCCAGGCCAGGCCAGGGAAAATTCGTCAGGGGTTATGACGCTGACGAAGCAGAGGGCTGTTCAGACACAGCGGGTGGCAGTGTTAGGAATGGACTCGCTAGACGCCGACCGAAATCGGCCACTAGTCTGGCAGAATCGGCAGAGGTGTGGCGATGAAGTCTGGACTGTTCTTTTAGTCCTAGGCTGTGACGGAAAAAGACTGGGGGCCTAGGCACGCGCTAGGGGCTAGCTGCGCAGCGAATAGCCCACAGCGGGAAGGAGAAATATCGGACAGCGCAGATTTTTTGACGAACATGGGTCCTTGGACGCTGGGCTGTCCTAGGGTCCAGGCGAGGGGGAAAATTCAGTCAAGGGGATGCGCTGAACGAAGGCAGGCGGCTGTTCAAGGACACAGCGGGGCCGGCCAGTGATGGAATCGTCGGCCGTTATAGCGCCGACCGTAAATCGGCGAAAGTCCTTGGCAGAATCGGCAGCCTCAGGTGATGCTGAGGCGATGATTGTCCGGACTTGTTTTATAGGTCCTATGGCGTGGACGGAAAAACGTTGTGGGGGGCCTAGGCACACGCTGGGGCAGTTGGCCAGCTTGGGCCATGGCGGATACCAACAGTACGCGGGAGAAATCAGGGACACGACGCGCAGAGGGATTTGTGCTGCTGGAGGCCACGTCGGCGGGAAATGCAGCCGCAGCGCTGATGAGATTTGGTGACGAACACGAGGCTGGACGCTGGGCTGTCCAGGCACAGTGCCAGGAAAATTCGTCGAGGGGACGCTGTGACGAAACAAGGGGACTGTTCAGACACAGCAGGCAGTGTTGGAATCGGCAGCGCGGACGAACGAGGGGCTGTTCAGACAAATCGGCAACGTCGGAAAAATCGGCAGCGCGGATTTGTGCAGCTGGAGGCCCTATCAGCTGGCTGCCCGCAACGAGTCATTCAATTCTCTGCCCTATCAACATAACTCCCGATGTGTTGTTCGCTATCTTGGAAGAAGAGATCTCTTCCTCCCCGCGTTCGGCCGGGTGCGATTACCCGCCGGCGTCGTTCAAATCACTGCCCTATCGGCCACAACTGCTGATGGGGGGATTAGAGGCCTGCCATGGTGGTGAGGGAGGCCAAGACCGTGAAAGCAAGAGTTTTCCCGGGGCTCCTCCGCTGGCCGCGCATGCGCGCTGCCGGTTTTCCCGCATCCCGCCAAGAAAACGTCGTGCTTTCCACGTGAAACCAATCCAGTAAAATCAGCCATATTTTTGTGAGGCTGCCAGCCGAATTTGGGGTCATGCAGGGCCGGTTCCTATTTTTGCGTATTTCCTTGATTTTCTAATGGTAGGAAATAAAAAAAAATACTTCCCGACCTCGAAAAATCTGGGAAAATTTATAAAGGTGGATTGGATTTTTGCCAACCTATGTGCAAAATTTCAGCTCAAAATACCAAGAAATGAATTTTTTAGAGGGGGGGTGACAGCTGGGACCTAGTAGTGTCTACCCCTGCCAGAGCTGCAATAACACTTATAGCTCTTTAGGGCGTGGCCATGGGGCGCGCTGGCTGGCGCCCATAGGCCGTTGCCGCGGGGGCTGCTGCTACGCTCGGACTAACGTGGGGGGCCTCACGGCCCGAAGTAACGCCGCCATCGATGACCCGTTTTCCGGCCGGCGACGACCCGATTCCGACCACCGCCCTATAAAAATCACACGCGCGCAGCGCCGCGCGCCGCCCGCGCCCGCGCTGGGCGCTGGGCGCTGGGGCGCTGGGGCCTGGGGCGCTGGGGCCTGGGGGCCTGGGGCCTGCGGGCCTGGGGCCCTTGGTGGCCCTTGGCTCTTGGGCGATTGGTGCGCGCGCGCCAGCGCGCGGCAATGGTTTCCTGCCGCGTTGCGCAACGGGGGCTGACGCGGGGACAGCCCCTGCTGCCTTGCTATCTTACCCGCGGGGGGGCTGCCTTCGGGCCTGGCCCCCTGCGCTCTTGCCTGCCCCCCGCGCGGGTGAGGCTAGGCACAAGCTGGTGGCATCAGCAGCGATAACAACAGTGGGAAAAATCGGCAGCGCGGTAAATGCCGCTGGAGGCCCGTCGCGGAAAATCGGCAGCGCAGATTGTTGACGAACACGGGCTGGACGCTGGGTCTGCCAGCCTGCAGGAAAATTCGTCTAGGGGTAGGCTCACGGCAACGGGGGCTGACGCGGGGACAGCCCCTGCTGGCTTGCTATCTTGCCCGCGGGGGGGCTGACTTCGGGCCCGGGGCAGCGGCAGCGATGCCAGCGGTGGGAAATATCGGCAACGCGGACAGCCCTGCTGGCTTGTATCTTCCGCGGGGGGGCTGCCTTCGGGCCCGGTGGCAGCGGCAGCGATGCCAGCGGTGGGAAATATCGGCAGCCGCGGACAGCCCCTGCTGGCTTGCTATCTTGCCCGCGGGGGGGCTTGCCGTCGGGCCCAGGGGCATGCGGCAGCGATGCCAGCGGTGGGATAATATCGGCAGCGCGGACAGCCCTGCTGGCTTGCTTTCTTGCCAGCGGGGGGCTGCCTTCAGGGCCCGTGGCAGCGGCAGCGATGCCAGCGGTGGGAAATATCGGCAGCGCGGACAGCCCCTGCTGGTTGCTATCTTGCCCGCGGGGGGGCTGCCTTCGGGCCCGTGGCAGCGGCAGCGATGCCAGCGGTGGGAATAATCGGCAGCGCGGACAGCCCCTGCTGGCTTGCTATCTTGCCCGCGGGGGGGCTGCCTTACGGCCCGGGGCAGCGGCAGCGATGCCAGCGGTGGGGAATATCGGCAGCGCGGACAGCCCTGCTGGCTTGCTATCTTGCCCGCGGGGGGGCTGCCTTCGGGCCCGTGGCAGCGGCAGCGATGCCAGCGGTGGGAAATATCGGCAGCGCGGTGACAGCCCTGCTGGCTTGCTATCTGCCCGCGGGGGGCTGCTTCGGGCCCGGGGCAGCTGGCAGCGATGCCAGCGGTGGGAAATATCGGCAGCGCGGACAGCCCTGCTGGCTTGCTATCTTGCCCGCGGTGGGGGCTGCCTTCGGGACCGGGGCAGCGGCAGCGATGCCAGCGGTGGGAAATATCGGCAGCGCGGACAGCCCCTGCTGCTTGCTATCTTGCCCGCGGGGGGGCTGCCTTCGGGCCCGTGGCAGCGGCAGCGATGCCAGCGGTGGGAGATATCGGCAGCGCGGACAGCCCCTGCTGGCTTGCTATCTTGCCGCGGGGGGGCCGGCTGCCTTCGGGCCCGGGGCAGCTGGCAGCGATGCCAGGGTGGGAAATATCGGCAGCGCGGACAGCCCCTGCTGGTTGCTATCTTGCCCGCGGGGGGGCTGCCTTCGGGCCCGTGCAAGCGGCAGCGATGCCAGCGGTGGGAAATATCGGCAGCGCGGACAGCCCTTGCTGGCTTGCTATCTTGCCCGCGGCGGGGGTGCCTTCGGGCCCGTGGCAGCTGGCAGCGATGCCAGCGGTGGGAAATATCGGGAGCGCGGACAGCCCCTGCTGGCTTGCTATCTTGCCCGCGGGGGGGCTTGCCTTCGGGCCCGTGGCAGCCGCAGCGATGCCAGCGGTGGGAAATATCGGCAGCGCGGACAGCCCCTGCTGGCTTGCTATCTTGCCGCGGGGGGGCTGCCTTCGGGCCCGTGGCAGCGGCAGCGATGCCAGCGGTGGGAAATAACGGCAGCGCGGACAGCCCCTGCTGGCTTGCTATCTTGCCCGCGGGGGGGCTGCCTTCGGGCCCGTGGCAGCGGCAGCGATGCCAGCGGTGGGAAATATCGGCAGCGCGGACAGCCCCTGCTGGCTTGCTATCTTGCCCGCGGGGGGGCTGCCTTCGGGCCCGGGGCAGCGGCAGCGATGCCAGCGGTGGGAAATATCGGCAGCGCGGACAGCCCCTGCTGGCTTGCTATCTTGCCCGCGGGGGGGCTGCCTTCGGGCCCGTGTTTGGCAGCGGCAGCGATTTGCCAAGCGAAGTGGGAAATATCGGCAGCGCGGACAGCCCCTGCTGGACTTGCTATCTTGCCCGCGGGGGGGCTGCCTTCGGGCCCGGGAGCAGCTGGGCAGCGGAATTGCCAGCTGGTGGTGGGGAAACAGGTGGGAATATCGCGCAGCGCGGACACGCCCCCCTGCTGGCTTGCTAATCTTGCCCGCGCGGGGAGGCTTGCCTTCGGGGCCGTCGTTGGCTTAGCGCGCCAAGCTGATTGCGAGCGGTGGGAAAATATCGGGCAGCGCGGACAGCCCCTGCTGGCTTGCTATCTTGCCCGCGGGGGCCGGGGGCTGCCTTTCGGGGCCCGGGTGGCTAGCTGCGCTGCTTGCCTTAGCCCCCCGCGCGGTGGAGCAGAGGCTAGGCGCTGCTTGGGGCCAGGCCCGGACGTTCCTTGCTGATGGCCGCGCTTTATCATGCGCGCTTGCCGGTTTTCTCGCATCCCGCCAAGAAAACGTTCTGTTGTTAATTGCGTTTCCCACATGAAACCAATCCAGTAAATCTCAGCCATATTTTTGTGAGGCTGCCAGCAAATTTGGGGTCATTCCGGGCCTAGGTTCTATTTTTTTGCGTATTTCCTTGATTTTTAATGGTAGGGAAAATAAAATAAAATACTTTCCCAGACCTCGAAAAAATCTGGGAAAAATTTATAAAAGTTCGGATTGGATTTTTAGCCAGCCTATGTGCAAAATTTCAGCTCATAATACCGCAAAGAAATGAATTTTTATAGAGGGGGGGTGACAGCTTGGGACCTAGTAGTGTTACTACCCCTGCCAGAGCTGCCAATAACACTTATAGCTCCTTTAGGGGGGCTGCCCCCTGACTTGGCCATGGAGGCGCGCTGGCTGGCGCCCATAGGCCTGGCCGCGGAGGGATTTGTGGGCTGCTGCTATACCTCGGTACTAACGTGGGGGGCCTTCATGGCCCGAAAGTAACGCCGCCATCGGATGACCCGTTTTCCGGCCGGCGGACGACCCGATTACCACGGCTCCACCGTCCCTGTGACCCGCTCCAAGCCGACTTTGGGGCGCGTTTGGGGCTGCTTATACGCGGCTAGCGGATTGCGCGCTACGCACTCTGATGTTGCCAGCGCTCGTCGCCAACCAATAGGCAGGCCCCAACGCGCCAACGGTGTCTCTTGGCGCGACGTCACGATTTCCGGCCACCGTCCCCGGGACCCGCTCACAAGCCGTTGGGGCGCGGTTTTGGGTGCTTATCCGCTCGGGACGTGGGCGTGGGGCCTTAACAAGCCTGCGCTCGTTCCTATGGTGCTGGCAAGCCGACGCGCGCCTCTCCGCTTGCTCGCGACGTCCCCCAGGTGGCTGGTGTCCGGAATCCCTTCCCGTTTCACCCGGCTCCAAGCCGTTTTGGGCGAGTTGGGCTGCTCCTTATCCGCGGTCTCGGGCGTGGGGCCTTGCAGGATTCCCCTCGTGCCAACTGGTGCTGGCAGCCCCCCAACGCGCCCAACGGCTTGGCGATACGTAACGGCGACGTACCGATTCCGGCCAC
>JAQIZT010000671.1:0-2500 GCA_029228515.1 Populus alba x Populus x berolinensis | reverse complement strand
GGCAATGATTTCCATGCCGCGCTGCGCAACGGGGGCTGACGCGGGGACAGCCCCTGCTGGCTGGCTATCTTACCCGCGGGGGGGCTGCCTTCGGGCCTTGCCCCCTGCGCTCTTGCCTGCCCCCCGCGCGGGAGAGGCTACGCACACTGGGGCAGCGGCAGCGATGCCAGCAGTGGGAAAAATCGGCAGCGCGGAAATGCCGCTGGAGCCCGTCGCGGAAAATCGGCAGCGCAGATTTGTTGACGAACACGGGCTGGACGCTGGGCTGGCCAGGCCTGGCAGGAAAATTCGTCTAGGGGGTAGGCTCACGGCAACGGGGGGACGCGGGGACAGCCCCCGCTGGCTTGCTGTCGTGCCCGCGGGGGGGCTGCCTTCGGGCCCGGGGCAGCGGCAGCGATGCCAGCAGTGGGAAAAATCGGCAGCGCGGACAGCCCCCGCTGGCTTGCTGTCTTGCCCGCGGGGGGGCTGCCTTCGGGCCCGGGGCAGCGGCAGCGATGCCAGCAGTGGGAAAAATCGGCAGCGCGGACAGCCCCCGCTGGCTTGCTGTCGTGCCCGCGGGGGGGCTGCCTTCGGGCCCGGGGCAGCGGCAGCGATGCCAGCAGTGGGAAAAATCGGCAGCGCGGACAGCCCCCGCTGGCTTGCTGTCTTGCCCGCGGGGGGGCTGCCTTCGGGCCCGGGGCAGCGGCAGCGATGCCAGCGGTGGGAAAAATCGGCAGCGCGGACAGCCCCCGCTGGCTTGCTGTCGTGCCCGCGGGGGGGCTGCCTTCGGGCCCGGGGCAGCGGCAGCGATGCCAGCGGTGGGAAAAATCGGCAGCGCGGACAGCCCCCGCTGGCTTGCTGTCTTGCCCGCGGGGGGGCTGCCTTCGGGCCCGGGGCAGCGGCAGCGATGCCAGCGGTGGGAAAAATCGGCAGCGCGGACAGCCCCTGCTGGCTTGCTGTCTTGCCCGCGGGGGGGCTGCCTTCGGGCCCGTGGCAGCGGCAGCGATGCCAGCAGTGGGAAAAATCGGCAGCGCGGACAGCCCCCGCTGGCTTGCTGTCTTGCCCGCGGGGGGGCTGCCTTCGGGCCCGGGGCAGCGGCAGCGATGCCAGCGGTGGGAAATATCGGCAGCGCGGACAGCCCCTGCTGGCTTGCTATCTTGCCCGCGGGGGGGCTGCCTTCGGGCCCGGGGCAGCGGCAGCGATGCCAGCGGTGGGAAATAATCGGCAGCGCGGACAGCCCCTGCTGGCTTGCTATCTTGCCGCGGGGGGGCTGCCTTCGGGCCCGTGGCAGCGGCAGCGATGCCAGCGGTGGGAAATATCGGCAGCGCGGACAGCCCTGCTGGCTTGCTATCTTGCCCGCGGGGGGGCTGCCTTCGGGCCCGGCGGCAGCGGCAGCGATGCCAGCGGTGGGAAAATCGGCAGCGCGGACAGCCCCTGCTGGCTTGCTATCTTGCCGCGGGGGGGCTGCCTTCGGGCCCGTGGCAAAGCGGCAGCGATGCCAGCGGTGGGAAATATCGGCAGCGCGGACAGCCCTGCTGGCTTGCTATCTTGCCCGCGGGGGGGCTGCCTTCGGGCCCGTGGCAGCGGCAGCGATGCCAGCGGTGGGAAATATCGGCAGCGCGGACAGCCCCTGCTGGCTTGCTATCTTTGCCGGGGGGGCTGCCTTCGGGCCCGGGGCAGCGGCAGCGATGCCAGCGGTGGGAAATATCGGCAGCGCGGACAGCCCCTGCTGGCTTGCTATCTTGCCCGCGGGGGGGCTGCCTTCGGGCCCGGGCAGCGGCAGCGATGCCAGCGGTGGGAAATATCGGCAGCGGGGAAGCCCTGCTGGCTTGCTATCTTGCCCGCGGGGGGGCTGCCTTCGGGCCCGGGGCAGCGGAGCGATGCCAGCGGTGGGAAATATCGGCAGCGCGGACAGCCCCTGCTGGCTTGCTATCTTTGCCCGCGGGGGGGCTGCCTTCGGGCCCGTGGCAGCGGCAGCGATGCCAGCGGTGGGAAATATCGGCAGCGCGGACAGCCCCTGCTGGCTTGCTATCTTGCCCGCGGGGGGGCTGCCTTCGGGCCCGGGGCAGCTGCGCTCTTGCCTGCCCCCGCGCGGGAGAGGCTAGGCGCTGCTGGGGCCAGCCCGACGTCGCTGGCCGCGCATGCGCGCTGCCGGTTTTCTCGCATCCCGCCAAGAAAACGTCGTGCGTTCCACATGAAACCAATCCAGTAAAATCAGCCATATTTTTGTGAGGCTGCCAGCCAAATTTGGGGTCATTCCGGGCCGGTTCCTATTTTTGCGTATTTCCTTGATTTTTAATGGTAGGAAAAATAAAAAAAATACTTCCCGACCTCGAAAAAAATCTGGGAAAATTTATAAAGTTGGATTGGATTTTTGCCAGCCTATGTGCAAAATTTCAGCTCAAAATACCAAGAAATGAATTTTTTTAGAGGGGGGTGACAGCTGGGACCTAGTAGTGTCTACCCCTGCCAGAGCTGCAAAAACACTTATAGCTCTTTAGGGGGGTGCCCCCTGACTGGC
>JAQIZT010000670.1:17500-18847 GCA_029228515.1 Populus alba x Populus x berolinensis | reverse complement strand
GCACCGTGCTTGTGCACCGAACTGGTCGGCCTGCTGCCCCCCTCACTCTCAGCCCAAGGCCTGTGGGTGCCTTGCGGCGAAGGCGGCGGTTCCTGTGCTGCGTTCTACTTCGGTGGAATTTGTATGTGAAAGCTATTGTCCCTCTCCGCCGCGCGCCTCCCCGGGGGCGCGGGGCTGAAACCTCGCAGCGGCGCCCGTGTTCCAGTCGAGCGTAATCCCGCACGAACTGGCCCACGCTGCGATCGCTCGTGCTTTCGGATGCGGATTGCGATGCCGGCGCGGGGGCCTCCGCCCCTTTTCTGCGACCGACCCGTTCGAGCTCCGCTCGTGCTCGATAAAGAACGACTTCCTCGCCCGTTCTCGGCCCTACCCTCGTTCTCATCGGCGTCGGGTGATCGTGCGGGTCGTTGGTGTCGCCAAGGAATGCTACCTGGTTGAGATCCTGCCAGTAGTCCATATGCTTTGTCTCAAAGATTAAGCCATGCATGTGTAAAGTAATGAACTAATACATCAGAACTAGTGAAACTGCGAAATGGCTCATTTAAATCAGTTATAGTTTGTTTTTTAGGTTATTTGCTACTCGGATAACCGGTATAGTAATTCTAGAGCTAATACGTGCAACCAAACCCCGACTTCTGGAAGTGACGAAATTTATTAGATAAAAGGTCGACGCGGGCTCTTGCCCGTTGCTCTGATGATTCATGATAACTCGAACGGATCGCTCACGGCCATCGTGCCTTTGTGCGAGACGCATCATTCAAATTTCATGCCCTATCAACTATTCGATTGGTAGGATAGAGGCCTACCATAGGTGGGTGACGGCGGGTGACGGAGAATTAGGGTTCGATCTCCGGAGAGGGAGCCTGAGAAGAAACGGCTACCACATCCAAGTAAGGCAGCAGGCTGCTGCAAATTACCCAATCCTGACAGCGGGTAGTGGGTAGTACCAATAAATAACAAATACCGGGCTCTTCGAGTCTGGTAATTGGAATGAGTTACAATCTAAATCCCTTAACCGAGGATCCATTTGGAGGGCAAGTCCTTACGGTGCCAGTCAGCCGCGTGGTAGAGATGCCAGCTCCAATAGCGTATATTTAAGTTATTGCAGTTAAAAAGCTCGTAGTTGGACTTTGGGTTGGGGTCAGGCCGGTCCGCCTCAGGTGTGCAACGGGTCGCCTCGTCCCTCTCTACCGGCGATGCGCTCCTGGGCCTTAACTGGCGGGTCGTGCCTCCGGTGCTTGTTACTTTGAAGAAATTAGAGTGCTCAAAAGCAAGCCTGATACGCTCTGGATACATTAGCATGGGAATAACATCATAGGATTTCGATCCTATTGTGTCTGGCCTTGC
>JAQIZT010000670.1:7500-10000 GCA_029228515.1 Populus alba x Populus x berolinensis | reverse complement strand
CCGGCGACGACCCGATTCCGACCACCGCCCTATAAAAATCACACGCGCGCGCGCGCCGCGCCGCCGCGCCCGCGCCCGCGTCTGCGCTTGGCGCTGGGGCGCTGGGGCCTGAGGGCCTGGGGCCCTTGGGGCCCTTGGGCTCTTGGGCGATTGGGCGCGCGCGCGCGCGGCAATGATTTCCATGCCGCGCTGCGCAACGGGGGCTGACGCGGGACAGCCCCTGCTGGCTGGCTATCTTACCCGCGGGGGGCTGCCTTCGGGCCTTGCCCCCCTGCGCTCTTCCTGCCCCCCGCGCGGGAGAGGCTACGCACACTCTGCGGCAGCGATGCCAGCAGTGGGAAAAATCGGCAGCGCGGACAGCCCCCGCTGGCTTGCTGTCGTGCCCGCGGGGGGCTGCCTTCGGCCCGGGGCAGCGGCAGCGATGCCAGCAGTGGGAAAAATCGGCAGCGCGGACAGCCCCCGCTGGCTTGCTGTCGTGCCCGCGGGGGGGCTGCCTTCGGGCCCGGGGCAGCGGCAGCGATGCCAGCAGTGGGAAAAATCGGCAGCGCGGACAGCCCCCGCTGGCTTGCTGTCGTGCCCGCGGGGGGGCTGCCTTCGGGCCCGGGGCAGCGGCAGCGATGCCAGCAGTGGGAAAAATCGGCAGCGCGGACAGCCCCCGCTGGCTTGCTGTCGTGCCCGCGGGGGGGCTGCCTTCGGGCCCGGGGCAGCGGCAGCGATGCCAGCAGTGGGAAAAATCGGCAGCGCGGACAGCCCCCGCTGGCTTGCTGTCGTGCCCGCGGGGGGGCTGCCTTCGGGCCCGGGGCAGCGGCAGCGATGCCAGCAGTGGGAAAAATCGCAGCGCGGACAGCCCCCGCTGGCTTGCTGTCGTGCCCGCGGGGGCTGCCTTCGCCCGGGCAGCGGCAGCGATGCCAGCAGTGGGAAAAATCGGCAGCGCGACAGCCCCCGCTGGCTTGCTGTCGTGCCCGCGGGGGGGCTGCCTTCGGGCCCGGGGCAGCGGCAGCGATGCCAGCAGTGGGAAAAATCGGCAGCGCGGACAGCCCCCGCTGGCTTGCTGTCTTGCCCGCGGGGGGGCTGCCTTCGGCCCGGGGCAGCGGCAGCGATGCCAGCAGTGGGAAAAATCGGCAGCGCGGACAGCCCCCGCTGGCTTGCTGTCTTGCCCGCGGGGGGGCTGCCTTCGGGCCCGGGGCAGCGGCAGCGATGCCAGCAGTGGGAAAAATCGGCAGCGCGGACAGCCCCGCTGGCTTGCTGTCTTGCCCGCGGGGGGGCTGCCTTCGGGCCCGGGGCAGCGGCAGCGATGCCAGCAGTGGAAAAATCGGCAGCGCGGACAGCCCCCGCTGGCTTGCTGTCGTGCCCGCGGGGGGGCTGCCTTCGGGCCCGGGGCAGCGGCAGCGATGCCAGCAGTGGGAAAAATCGGCAGCGCGGACAGCCCCCGCTGGCTTGCTGTCTTGCCGCGCGGGGGGGCTGCCTTCGGGCCCGGGGCCCCTGCGCTCTTGCCTGCCCCCCGCGCGGGAGAGGCTAGGCGCTGCTGGGGCCAGCCCGACGTCGCTGGCCGCGCATGCGCGCTGCCGGTTTTCTCGCATCCCGCCAAGAAAACGTCGTGCTTTCCACATGAAACCAATCCAGTAAAATCAGCCATATTTTTGTGAGGCTGCCAGCCGAATTTGGGGTCATTCCGGGCCGGTTCCTATTTTTGCGTATTTCCTTGATTTTTAATGGTAGGAAAATAAAAAAAAATACTTCCCGACCTCGAAAAAATCTGGGAAAATTTATAAAGTTGGATTGGATTTTTGCCAACATATGTGCAAAATTTCAGCTCAAAATACCAAGAAATGAATTTTTAGAGGGGGGTGACAGCTGGGACCTAGTAGTGTCTACCCCTGCCAGAGCTGCAATAACACTTATAGCTCTTTAGGGGGGTGCCCCCTGGCTGGCCATGGGGCGCGCTGGCTGGCGCCCATAGGCCTGCCGCGGGGGATTTGTGGGCTGCTGCTATGCTCGGACTAACGTGGGGGGCCTCATGGCCCGAAGTAACGCCGCCATCGATGACCCGTTTTCCCGCCCGGCGACGACCCGATTCCGGCCACCGTCCCTGTGACCCGCTCCAAGCCGTTGGGCGCGTTGGGGCTGCTTATCCGCGCTGCGGGCGCGCACGCACTCTGATTTGCCAGCGCTCGTGCCAACCAATAGGCAGCCCCAACGCGCCCAACGGCTTGGCGCGACGTCACGATTCCGGCCACCGTCCCTGTGACCCGCTCCAAGCCGTTGGGCGCGTTGGGGCTGCTTATCCGCGGCTGCGGGCGCGCACGCACTCTGATTTGCCAGCGCTCGTGCCAACCAATAGGCAGCCCCAACGCGCCCAACGGCTTGGCGCGACGTCACGATTCCGGCCACCGTCCCTGTGACCCGCTCCAAGCCGTTGGGCGCGTTGGGGCTGCTTATCCGCGGCTGCGGGCGCGCACGCACTCTGATTTGCCAGCGCTCGTGCCAACCAATAGGCAGC
>JAQIZT010000669.1:0-18851 GCA_029228515.1 Populus alba x Populus x berolinensis | reverse complement strand
CCTCTTGAGCATGTATGCTCTGAGCTACTGTGTTCTACATCTGACTCCTCCGCAAACGGGAAACGCTTTGACTCTTGAGTTTCGAGGCATTCCGACTTCGATGCCCCCGTTTGCCGAAATTCAGTTGCCTTTGAATTTCGGGTGATCCCTCTTGAGCATGTATGCTTTCTGCTACTTGTTCTACATCAGACTTCTTTTCGCAAACGGCGAAACGCTTTGACTCGGTGAGTTTCGCGGCATTCCGCCTTCGATGCCCCGTTTGCCGAAATTCAGTTGCCTTTGAATTTCGGGTGCCGGCCCTCTTGAGCATGTAATGGCTTCTGCTACTTGGTTTCTACATTAAGGCTTCTTCGACAAACGTGGAAACGCTTTGACTTGGTGAATTTCGCGGCATTTCGACTTCGATGCCCCGGTTCGCCGAAATACACAGTTGCCCTTTGAATTTCTAGTGAAATCCCTTTTGAGCATGTATTGCTTCTGCTACTTGTTCCTACATCAGACTATTCAATCCCGCAAACAGGCGGAAACGCTTTGAACTCGGTGAGTTTCGCGTGAAATTCATAACTTTCGGATTCCCCGGCACGTAGCCGAAATATCAGTTCCCTTTGAATTCGGGGAGATTCCCCTCTTGAGCATGTATGCTCTCTGCTAACTATATTCTCACATCATACTTCTTCCGCAAACGGCGAAAACGCCTTTGAAACTTCGTTGAAGTTTCGCTAGGCATTCCGACTTCGATTCCCCGATTGCCGAAATTCAGTTGCCTTTGAATTTCGGGTGATCCCTCTTGAGCATGTATGCTTCTGCTACTTGTTCTACATCAGATTTCTTCCGCAAACGGGAAACGCTTTGACTCGGTGAGTTTCGCGGCATTCCGACTTCGATTCCCCGTTTGCCGAAATTCAGTTGCCTTTGAATTTCTGGTGATCCCTCTTAGAGCATGTATGCTTCTGCTACTTGTTCTACATCACACTTCTACCGCAAACAGCGAAACGCTTTGACTCGGTGAGTTTCGCGGCATATTCGACTTCGATGCCCCGGTTGCCGAAATTCAGTTGCCTTTGAATTTCTGTTGATCCCTCTTGAGCATGTATGCTTCTGCTACTTGTTCTACATCATACTTCTTCCGCAAACGGCAAACGCTTTGACTCGTGAGTTTCGCGGCATTCCGACTTCGATGCCCCGTTTGCCGAAAATCAGTTGCCTTTGAATTTCGGGTGATCCCTCTTGAGCATGTATGCTTCTGCTACTTGTTCTACATCAGACTTCTTCCGCAAACGGCGAAACGCTTTGACTCGGTGAGTTTCGCGGCATTCCGACTTCCGATGCCCCGTGAGCCGAAAGTAAGTTGCCTTTGAATTTCGGGGTGATCCCTCTTGAGCATGTATGCTTCTGCTACTTGTTCTACATCCAAATTCCTTCCTTAAACGGCGAAACGCTTTGACTCGGTGAGTTTCGCGGCATTCCGACTTCGATGCCACGGTTGCCGAAATTCAGTTGCCTTTGAATTTTGGGTGATCCGCTCTTGAGCATGTATGCTTTACGGCTACTTGTTTCTAACATCAGACTTTCTATCCCGAAACGGCGAAACGCTTTTGACTCGGTGAAAGTTATCAGCAGTCATATTTCCGAACTTCGATGCCCCGGTTCCCGAAAAATTTCACTTGGATTCCCATGTTTTGGCCCGAAATTCAGTTGCCTTTGAATTTTTCGGGCGTGATCCGACCCACTCTTGAGCATGTATGCTTCCGCTAACTTGTTCTACATCAGACTTCTATCTTCCGCAAACGGCAAAACGCTTTGACTCGGTGATTTTCGCTAGGCAAATTCCGACTTCGATGCCCCGGTTGCCGAAATTTCAGTTGCCCTTTGAATTTCGGGTGTTCCCTCTTGAGCATGTATGCTTCTGCTACTTGTTCTCCATCAGACTTTCTCCGCAAATGGGCGAAACCATTTGACTCGGTGGAGTTTCGCGGCATTCCGACTAAGAAAACTCGTTCCCCGGAATCCGAAATTCATTTGCCTTTGAATTTCGGGTGATCCCTCTTGAGCATGTATGCTTCTGCTAACTTGTTCTCCATCAGACTTTCATGCCGCAAACGTTGGAAATGCCTCTGACTCGGTGAGTGTCCGCGGCATTCCGACTTCGATTCCCCCGATCTGCCGAAATTCAGTTGCCTTTGAATTTCGGGTGATTCCCCTCTTGAGCATGTATGCTTCAGCTACTTGTTATCCATCAGAAAATTTCTTCCCCAAACGGCGAAACGCTTTGAACACTGTGATTTTCCGCGGCCTTCCGACTTCGATGCCCCGGTGTGCCGAAATTCGAGTTGCCTTTGAATTTCGGGTGATCCCTCTTGAGCATGTAGGCTTCTGCAACTTAATCTCCATCAGACTTTCTTCCTCAAACGTCGAAAGGCTTTTACTCGGTGAGTTTCGCGGCATTACCAACTTCCATGCCACGGTTACCGAAAATCGCTAGCCTTTGAATTTCGGGTGATCCGTCATGGCGTCATTTATTGCTTCGGCTACTTGTTCTCCATAAGAGTTTCTTCCGCAAACGGCAAAACGCTTTGACTGGGTGAGTTTTCGGCGCGGCCTTCCGACATCGATGCCCCGGTTGCCGAAATTCAGTTGCCTTTGAATTTCGGGGGATCCCTCTTGAGCATGTAAAGTTCTGTCACTTGTTCTCCATCAGACTTTCTTTCCGCAAATGCTAAACGCTTTGACTCGGTGAGGTTTTCGCGGCATTCCCGACATCGATTCCCCGGTTGCCGAAATTCAGATGCCCTTTGAATTTCGTGTGATCCCTCTTGAGCATGTCTGCTTCTGCGACTTGTTCTCCATCAGACTTACATACGCAAAAACGTTGAAATGCTCTGACTGGGTGAGTGACGCGAGTCATTCCGACTTCCGATTCCCCGATTGCTGAAATTCAGTTGCCTTTGAATTTCCGGGTGAGTCCCTCTTGAGCATGTATGCTTCAGTCTACTTGTTCTCCATCAGACTTTCTTCCCCAAACTGCGAAAACGCTTTGACCTGGGTATGTTACGGCGTCATTCCGACTTCCGATGCCCCCTGTTGCCAGAAATTCAGTTGCCTTTGAATTTCTGGGTGATGCCATCTTTAAGCATGTATCCTTCTTGCAACATTTTATCCATCCGAATTTCTTCCCCAAACGGCGAAACTACTTTGACTCGGTGAGTTTCGTCGGCATTCCGACTTCCGATGCCCCCGGTTGCCGAAATTCAGTTGCCTTTGAATTTCGGGGGATCCCTCTTGAGCATGAATGCTTCTACTACGTGTTCTCCATCAGACTTTCTTCCGCAAATGGCGAAACCGCTTTGACTCGGTGAGTTTCGCGGCATTCCGACTTCGATTCCCCGATTGCCGAAATTCAGTTGCATTTGAATTTCGGGTGATCCCTCTTAGATGCATGTATGCTTCTGCTACTTGTTCACTCCATCAGACTTTCTACCCCAAAACGCGAATCGCTTAGACTCGTTGAGTTTCGCAGGCATTCCCTACTTCGTTGCCCCGGTTGCCGAAATTTCCAGTTGCCTTTGAATTTCGGGTGATGCACACTTGAGCATGTATTCCTTCTGCTTACTTGTTATCCAATCCGAATTTCCTTCCCCAAATGGCGAAACGCTTTGACGTCGGTGACTTTTCGCGGGCATTTTCGAACTTCGATGCCCCGGTTGCCGAAATGCAGTTGCCTTTGAATATTCGGGTGGACGATCTTGAGCATGTATGCTTCTGCAACATCTTCTCACATCAGACTTTCTTCCGACAAACGGCGAAACTCTTTGACTCGGTGAGTTGGCCGCCATTCCGACATCGATGCCACGTTACTCGAAATTCAGCTGCCAATGAATTTCGGGTGATCCGTCTTGAGCATTTATGCTTCTGCTACTTGTTCTACCAAAGAGTTTCTTTTTCATGTCCTTCCGCAAAACGCAAACGCTTTGACTGGGTGGAGTTTCGCGGCCTTCCCGACTTCGGAAGCCCCGGTTGCCGAAATTCAGTTGCCTTTGAATTTCGTGGGAACCCCTCTAGAGCATGTATGCTTCTGCTACTTGTTCTCCATCAGACTTTCTTTCCAGCAAACGGCGAAACGCTTTGACTCGGTGAGCTTCGCGGCATTCCGACTTCGATTCCCGGTTGCCGAAATTTCAGTTGCCTTTGATATTTCGGGTGAATCCCTCTTTAGCATGTATTCTTCTGCTTACTTGTTCTAGCCATCAGACTGTTTTCCACAAACGGCGAAGAATGCTTTGACCTCGTTGAGTTTTCGCAGCATTCCGAATTCGATTCCCGGAAGCCGAAATTCATTTGCCTTTGAATTTCGGGTGATCCCTCTTGAGCATGTATGCTTCTGCTACTTGTTCTACCTCAAATTTCTTCCCCAAACTGGCGAAAACGCTTTGACTCGGTGAGTTTCGCGGGCATTCCGACTTCGATGCCCCGGTTGGGCCGAAATTCAGCTTCCTTTGAATAAACGGGTGATCGCTCTTGAGCATGTATGACTTCTGCAACTTATTCTCCATCAGACTTTCTTGCCTCAATCGGCGAAACGCTTTGACTCGGTGAGTTTCGCGGACATTCCGACTTCCATGCCAACCGGTACCGAAAATTCAGCTGCCTTTGAATTTTCGGGTGATCCGTCTTTGAGCATTTATGCTAATCGGTCACTGTGTTTCTCCATAAGAGTTTCCTTACCGCAAACGGCAAAAAACGCTTTGACTGGTTGAGTTTCGCGGCCCTTCCGACTGTCGATGCCCCCGTTTGCCGAAATTCAGTTGCCTTTGAATTTCGGGTGATCCCTCTTGAGCATGTATGCGTTCTTTTCAGCTACATGTATCCGCACCAAGACATACTATTTAATCCGCAAATGGCGAAAACCTTTGACTCGGTGAGTTTCGCGGCATTTCGACTGTCGATACCCCGTTGCCGAAATTCAGTTGCCTTTGAATTTCGGGTGATCCCTCTTGAGCATGTATGCCTTCTGCTACTTGTTCTACATCATACTTTTCTTACGCAAACGTTGAAAGCTCTGACTGGTGAGTGTCGCGGGCATTCCCGCCTGTCGAGTACCCCGATTGCCGATAATACAATTGCCTTTGAATTTCGGGTGATCCCTCATAGAGCATGTATGCTGCTTCAGCTATTGGTTCTCCATCAGACTTACTTTCCGCAAACGGCGAAACGCTTTGACTCGGTGAGGTTTCGCGGCATTTCCGACTTCGATGCCCGTGTTGCCGAAATTCTTTTCCTTTGAATATTCGGGTGCGCCCTCTTGAGCATGTATGCAATCTGCAACTTGTTATCATATCAGAATTACTTCCCCAAACGGCGTAACGCTTTGACTCGGTGAGTTTTCGCGGTCATACCAACAGTCGATGGCCCGTTTGGCGAAATTCAGTTGCCCTTTGAATTTCCGGGTGAATCCCTCTTGAAGCATTTATGCTTCGGCTACTGTTTCTACCTCAAATTTCTTTCGCAAACGGCAAAACGCTTTGACTGGGTGAGTTTCGCGGCATTCCTGACCTCGATGCCCCGGTTGCCGAAATTCAGTTGCCTTTGAATTTCGGGTGATCCCTCTTGAGCATGTATGCTTCTACTACTTGTTCTCCATATAGAGTTTCTACCCCCAAACGGCGAAACGCTTTGACTCGGTGAGTTTCGCGGCATTCCGACTTCGATGCCCCGGTTGCCGAAATTCAGTTGCCTTTGAATTTTGGGTGATCCCTCTTGAGCAAGTATGCTCTTCCGCTACTTGTTCTAAATCTATACTTTCTTCCTTAAACGGAAGAACGCTTTGAATGGGTGAGGTTCGCGGCATTCAGTCTTCGATGCGCTGGTTTGCCGAAATTCAGTTTCCCTTTGAATTTCGGGTGATCCATCTCTTGAGCATTGTTATGCTTCCGCTACTTGTTCTACATCATTATCTTACTTACTCAATCGGTTGTTTGTTTTTGGTTTGAAAACACTTGTACTCTGGGAGTTTCGCGGCATTCCGACTTCGATGCCTACGGTTGCTGAAATTCAATTGGCTTTGGAATTTCGGGTAGATCCCTCTTGAGCATGTATGCTTCCAGCCTAATTGTTCTAGATAATACTTCTTCCACAAACGGTGAAGAGCTTTGACTCGGTGAGTTTCGCGGCATTCCGACTTCGATGCCCCGGTTGCCGAAATTCAGTTCGCCTTTGAAAATTTCGGGTGATCCCTCTTGAGCATGTATGCTTCCTATACTTGTTCTAATTCAGACAACTTCCGCAAACGCGAAACGCTTTGACTCGGTGACTTCGCAGACCATTCCGAATTCGTAGTGGGCTAGGTTGTCGATATTCAGTGGTCTTTGAATTTCGGTGATGATCCCTCTTGAGCATGTATGCTTCCGTCTACTTGTCCTACATATCAAACTCTTCCGCAAACTGCCAAAGGCTTTGACTCGGTGAGTTTCGCGGGCATTCCGTACTTCGTGCCACCGGTTGCCTGAAATCAGTTTGCCTTTGAATTTCGGGGGATCCCTCTTGAGCATGTACGCTTCCGCTACTTTGTTCTAACTCATACTTCTTCCTTATAACAGGGCGAAACACTTTGACTCGGTGTTTTCGCGACATTCCGGACTTCGATGCTCGCTGGTTGCCCAAAATTCAGTTGCCTTTGAATTTCGGATGATCCCTCTTGAGCATGTATGCGCTTGCGCTGCTACTTGTTTCTACATCAGACTTCTTCCACAAACGGCGAATCGCTTTGACTATGTGTGTTTCGCGCTATTCAGAATTCGATGCCCCGGTTGCCGAAATTCAGTTGCCTTGAAATTTCGGGTGATCCCTCTTGAGCATGTATGCCTTCTGCTACTTGTCCTACATCAGACTTATTCATCAAAGGGAGAAGTATGGCTTTGACTCGGAGAGTTTTCGCGGCATTCCGACTTCGATGACCCGGGTTGGTTGCGGAAATTCAGCTGCCTTTGAATTTCGGTGTGATCCCTCGTGAGCATGTATGCTTCTGGTAATGTTCTACATCATACTTCTTGCTCAAAAGGCCGAAAGGCTTTGACATCGGTGAGTTTCCCAGGCATTCCAACTTCTCGATTTCCCCGGTTGCCAAAATTCTGTTTCCTTTTAGTTTTTCGGGTGATTCCTCTTGAGCATGTATGCTTGCGCTAGTTGTTCTACATCAGGACTTCTTCCACAAACGTTGAAAACACTTTGACAATGTGAGTTTCGCGCTATTCTCCTTCGAAGCCACCTGGTTGCTGAAATTTAGTTGCCTTTGAATTTCGGTGTGATCCCTCTTGAGCTAAGTTTGCTTTCTGTCACTGTGGCCTAAATCAGAACTTCTTCCGCAAAACGGCCAACGCTCTTGACTCGGTGAGTTTCGCGGCATTCCGACATCTATGCCCCAGTTGCCGAAATTCAGTTTCTATTGAATTTCGGAGTGATCCCTCTTGTGCATGTATGCTTTCCGCCTACTTGTTCTAAATCATACTTCTTCCTCAAACGGAGACAAACGATTTGACACCGTCGGTGAAATTTCGCGGCATTCCGACTTCGATTCTGCGAGTTGCTGAAAATTCAGTTGCCTTTGAATTTCAGGTGATCCCTCTTGAGCATGTATGCTTCCGCTACTTGTTCTAATATCATACTTCTTCCGCAAACGGCACAAAACGCTTTGTCTCGGAGAATGTGTCGCTGGCATTCCGACTTCGATGCCCAGGTATGTTACCGAAACTTCAGTTTGCCCTTTGAATTTCGGGTGATCCCTCTTGAGCATGTATGCTTCTGCTACTCTGTTTCTACATCAGACTTCTTCCACAAACGGCCGAAACGCTTGGGACTATGTGAGTTTCGTGCTATTCCGACTTCGATGCCCCGGTTGCCGAAAATCAGTTTGCCTTTGAATTTCGGGTGATCCCTCTTGAGCTTGTATGCTTCCGCTACTTGTACCTACATCAGACTTCTTCCGCAACACGGCCTAACGATTTGAATCGGTGAGTTTCGTGGCCTTTCCGCCATCGATGCCCCGGTTGCCGAAATTTCAGTTTGCCTTGGGAATTTCGGGTGATTCCACTCTTGAGTATGTATGCTTCCGCTACTTGTTCTAAATCATACTTCTTCCTCTACGAAAGAAACGCTTTGACTCGGTGACTATTTTCCAGTTTGCGCGGCATTCCGACTTCAGATGCCTCTGGTTTGCCGAAATTCAGTTGCCTTTGAAATTTCGGGTGATCCCTCTTGAGCATGTCTGATTCCACTACTTGTTCTACATCATACTTCTTCCTCAATACGGCCACAAACGCTTTGACTCGGTGAGTTTCGCGGCATTCCGACTTCGATGCCCCGGTTGCCGAAATTCAGTTGCCTTTGAATTTCGGGTGATCCCTCTTGAGCATGTATGCTTCTGCTACTTGTTCTACATCAGACTTTCTTCCGCAAACGGCGAAACGCTTTGACTCGGTGAGTTTCGCGGCATTCCGACTTCGATGCCCCGGTTGCCGAAATTCAGTTGCCTTTGAATTTCGGGTGATCCCTCTTGAGCATGTATGCTTCTGCTACTTGTTCTACATCAGACTTTCTTCCGCAAACGGCGAAACGCTTTGACTCGGTGAGTTTCGCGGCATTCCGACTTCGATGCCCCGGTTGCCGAAATTCAGTTGCCTTTGAATTTCGGGTGATCCCTCTTGAGCATGTATGCTTCTGCTACTTGTTCTACATCAGACTTCTTCCGCAAACGGCGAAACGCTTTGACTCGGTGAGTTTCGCGGCATTCCGACTTCGATGCCCCGTTGCCGAAATTCAGTTGCCTTTGAATTTCGGGTGATCCCTCTTGAGCATGTATGCTTCTGCTACTTGTTCTACATCAGACTTCTTCCGCAAACGGCGAAACGCTTTGACTCGGTGAGTTTCGCGGCATTCCGACTTCGATGCCCCGTTGCCGAAATTCAGTTGCCTTTGAATTTCGGGTGATCCCTCTTGAGCATGTATGCTTCTGCTACTTGTTCTACATCAGACTTCTTCCGCAAACGGCGAAACGCTTTGACTCGGTGAGTTTCGCGGCATTCCGACTTCGATGCCCCGGTTGCCGAAATTCAGTTGCCTTTGAATTTCGGGTGATCCCTCTTGAGCATGTATGCTTCTGCTACTTGTTCTACATCAGACTTCTTCCGCAAACGGCGAAACGCTTTGACTCGGTGAGTTTCGCGGCATTCCGACTTCGATGCCCCGGTTGCCGAAATTCAGTTGCCTTTGAATTTCGGGTGATCCCTCTTGAGCATGTATGCTTCTGCTACTTGTTCTACATCAGACTTCTTCCGCAAACGGCGAAACGCTTTGACTCGGTGAGTTTCGCGGCATTCCGACTTCGATGCCCCGGTTGCCGAAATTCAGTTGCCTTTGAATTTCGGGTGATCCCTCTTGAGCATGTATGCTTCTGCTACTTGTTCTACATCAGACTTCTTCCGCAAACGGCGAAACGCTTTGACTCGGTGAGTTTCGCGGCATTCCGACTTCGATGCCCCGGTTGCCGAAATTCAGTTGCCTTTGAATTTCGGGTGATCCCTCTTGAGCATGTATGCTTCTGCTACTTGTTCTACATCAGACTTCTTCCGCAAACGGCGAAACGCTTTGACTCGGTGAGTTTCGCGGCATTCCGACTTCGATGCCCCGGTTGCCGAAATTCAGTTGCCTTTGAATTTCGGGTGATCCCTCTTGAGCATGTATGCTTCTGCTACTTGTTCTACATCAGACTTCTTCCGCAAACGGCGAAACGCTTTGACTCGGTGAGTTTCGCGGCATTCCGACTTCGATGCCCCGGTTGCCGAAATTCAGTTGCCTTTGAATTTCGGGTGATCCCTCTTGAGCATGTATGCTTCTGCTACTTGTTCTACATCAGACTTCTTCCGCAAACGGCGAAACGCTTTGACTCGGTGAGTTTCGCGGCATTCCGACTTCGATGCCCGGTTGCCGAAATTCAGTTGCCTTTGAATTTCGGGTGATCCCTCTTGAGCATGTATGCTTCTGCTACTTGTTCTACATCAGACTTCTTCCGCAAACGGCGAAACGCTTTGACTCGGTGAGTTTCGCGGCATTCCGACTTCGATGCCCCGGTTGCCGAAATTCAGTTGCCTTTGAATTTCGGGTGATCCCTCTTGAGCATGTATGCTTCTGCTACTTGTTCTACATCAGACTTCTTCCGCAAACGGCGAAACGCTTTGACTCGGTGAGTTTCGCGGCATTCCGACTTCGATGCCCCGGTTGCCGAAATTCAGTTGCCTTTGAATTTCGGGTGATCCCTCTTGAGCATGTATGCTTCTGCTACTTGTTCTACATCAGACTTCTTCCGCAAACGGCGAAACGCTTTGACTCGGTGAGTTTCGCGGCATTCCGACTTCGATGCCCCGGTTGCCGAAATTCAGTTGCCTTTGAATTTCGGGTGATCCCTCTTGAGCATGTATGCTTCTGCTACTTGTTCTACATCAGACTTCTTCCGCAAACGGCGAAACGCTTTGACTCGGTGAGTTTCGCGGCATTCCGACTTCGATGCCCCGTTGCCGAAATTCAGTTGCCTTTGAATTTCGGGTGATCCCTCTTGAGCATGTATGCTTCTGCTACTTGTTCTACATCAGACTTCTTCCGCAAACGGCGAAACGCTTTGACTCGGTGAGTTTCGCGGCATTCCGACTTCGATGCCCCGGTTGCCGAAATTCAGTTGCCTTTGAATTTCGGGTGATCCCTCTTGAGCATGTATGCTTCTGCTACTTGTTCTACATCAGACTTCTTCCGCAAACGGCGAAACGCTTTGACTCGGTGAGTTTCGCGGCATTCCGACTTCGATGCCCCGGTTGCCGAAATTCAGTTGCCTTTGAATTTCGGGTGATCCCTCTTGAGCATGTATGCTTCTGCTACTTGTTCTACATCAGACTTCTTCCGCAAACGGCGAAACGCTTTGACTCGGTGAGTTTCGCGGCATTCCGACTTCGATGCCCCGGTTGCCGAAATTCAGTTGCCTTTGAATTTCGGGTGATCCCTCTTGAGCATGTATGCTTCTGCTACTTGTTCTACATCAGACTTCTTCCGCAAACGGCGAAACGCTTTGACTCGGTGAGTTTCGCGGCATTCCGACTTCGATGCCCCGGTTGCCGAAATTCAGTTGCCTTTGAATTTCGGGTGATCCCTCTTGAGCATGTATGCTTCTGCTACTTGTTCTACATCAGACTTCTTCCGCAAACGGCGAAACGCTTTGACTCGGTGAGTTTCGCGGCATTCCGACTTCGATGCCCCGGTTGCCGAAATTCAGTTGCCTTTGAATTTCGGGTGATCCCTCTTGAGCATGTATGCTTCTGCTACTTGTTCTACATCAGACTTCTTCCGCAAACGGCGAAACGCTTTGACTCGGTGAGTTTCGCGGCATTCCGACTTCGATGCCCCGGTTGCCGAAATTCAGTTGCCTTTGAATTTCGGGTGATCCCTCTTGAGCATGTATGCTTCTGCTACTTGTTCTACATCAGACTTCTTCCGCAAACGGCGAAACGCTTTGACTCGGTGAGTTTCGCGGCATTCCGACTTCGATGCCCCGTTGCCGAAATTCAGTTGCCTTTGAATTTCGGGTGATCCCTCTTGAGCATGTATGCTTCTGCTACTTGTTCTACATCAGACTTCTTCCGCAAACGGCGAAACGCTTTGACTCGGTGAGTTTCGCGGCATTCCGACTTCGATGCCCCGTTTGCCGAAATTCAGTTGCCTTTGAATTTCGGGTGATCCCTCTTGAGCATGTATGCTTCTGCTACTTGTTCTACATCAGACTTCTTCCGCAAACGGCGAAACGCTTTGACTCGGTGAGTTTCGCGGCATTCCGACTTCGATGCCCCGGTTGCCGAAATTCAGTTGCCTTTGAATTTCGGGTGATCCCTCTTGAGCATGTATGCTTCTGCTACTTGTTCTACATCAGACTTCTTCCGCAAACGGCGAAACGCTTTGACTCGGTGAGTTTCGCGGCATTCCGACTTCGATGCCCCGGTTGCCGAAATTCAGTTGCCTTTGAATTTCGGGTGATCCCTCTTGAGCATGTATGCTTCTGCTACTTGTTCTACATCAGACTTCTTCCGCAAACGGCGAAACGCTTTGACTCGGTGAGTTTCGCGGCATTCCGACTTCGATGCCCCGGTTGCCGAAATTCAGTTGCCTTTGAATTTCGGGTGATCCCTCTTGAGCATGTATGCTTCTGCTACTTGTTCTACATCAGACTTCTTCCGCAAACGGCGAAACGCTTTGACTCGGTGAGTTTCGCGGCATTCCGACTTCGATGCCCCGGTTGCCGAAATTCAGTTGCCTTTGAATTTCGGGTGATCCCTCTTGAGCATGTATGCTTCTGCTACTTGTTCTACATCAGACTTTCTTCCGCAAACGGCGAAACGCTTTGACTCGGTGAGTTTCGCGGCATTCCGACTTCGATGCCCCGGTTGCCGAAATTCAGTTGCCTTTGAATTTCGGGTGATCCCTCTTGAGCATGTATGCTTCTGCTACTTGTTCTACATCAGACTTCTTCCGCAAACGGCGAAACGCTTTGACTCGGTGAGTTTCGCGGCATTCCGACTTCGATGCCCGGTTGCCGAAATTCAGTTGCCTTTGAATTTCGGGTGATCCCTCTTGAGCATGTATGCTTCTGCTACTTGTTCTACATCAGACTTCTTCCGCAAACGGCGAAACGCTTTGACTCGGTGAGTTTCGCGGCATTCCGACTTCGATGCCCGGTTGCCGAAATTCAGTTGCCTTTGAATTTCGGGTGATCCCTCTTGAGCATGTATGCTTCTGCTACTTGTTCTACATCAGACTTCTTCCGCAAACGGGAAACGCTTTGACTCGGTGAGTTTCGCGGCATTCCGACTTCGATGCCCCGTTTGCCGAAATTCAGTTGCCTTTGAATTTCGGGTGATCCCTCTTGAGCATGTATGCTTCTGCTACTTGTTCTACATCAGACTTCTTCCGCAAACGGCGAAACGCTTTGACTCGGTGAGTTTCGCGGCATTCCGACTTCGATGCCCCGTTTGCCGAAATTCAGTTGCCTTTGAATTTCGGGTGATCCCTCTTGAGCATGTATGCTTCTGCTACTTGTTCTACATCAGACTTCTTCCGCAAACGGCGAAACGCTTTGACTCGGTGAGTTTCGCGGCATTCCGACTTCGATGCCCCGGTTGCCGAAATTCAGTTGCCTTTGAATTTCGGGTGATCCCTCTTGAGCATGTATGCTTCTGCTACTTGTTCTACATCAGACTTCTTCCGCAAACGGCGAAACGCTTTGACTCGGTGAGTTTCGCGGCATTCCGACTTCGATGCCCCGGTTGCCGAAATTCAGTTGCCTTTGAATTTCGGGTGATCCCTCTTGAGCATGTATGCTTCTGCTACTTGTTCTACATCAGACTTCTTCCGCAAACGGCGAAACGCTTTGACTCGGTGAGTTTCGCGGCATTCCGACTTCGATGCCCCGGTTGCCGAAATTCAGTTGCCTTTGAATTTCGGGTGATCCCTCTTGAGCATGTATGCTTCTGCTACTTGTTCTACATCAGACTTCTTCCGCAAACGGCGAAACGCTTTGACTCGGTGAGTTTCGCGGCATTCCGACTTCGATGCCCCGGTTGCCGAAATTCAGTTGCCTTTGAATTTCGGGTGATCCCTCTTGAGCATGTATGCTTCTGCTACTTGTTCTACATCAGACTTCTTCCGCAAACGGCGAAACGCTTTGACTCGGTGAGTTTCGCGGCATTCCGACTTCGATGCCCCGGTTGCCGAAATTCAGTTGCCTTTGAATTTCGGGTGATCCCTCTTGAGCATGTATGCTTCTGCTACTTGTTCTACATCAGACTTCTTCCGCAAACGGCGAAACGCTTTGACTCGGTGAGTTTCGCGGCATTCCGACTTCGATGCCCCGGTTGCCGAAATTCAGTTGCCTTTGAATTTCGGGTGATCCCTCTTGAGCATGTATGCTTCTGCTACTTGTTCTACATCAGACTTCTTCCGCAAACGGCGAAACGCTTTGACTCGGTGAGTTTCGCGGCATTCCGACTTCGATGCCCGGTTGCCGAAATTCAGTTGCCTTTGAATTTCGGGTGATCCCTCTTGAGCATGTATGCTTCTGCTACTTGTTCTACATCAGACTTCTTCCGCAAACGGCGAAACGCTTTGACTCGGTGAGTTTCGCGGCATTCCGACTTCGATGCCCCGGTTGCCGAAATTCAGTTGCCTTTGAATTTCGGGTGATCCCTCTTGAGCATGTATGCTTCTGCTACTTGTTCTACATCAGACTTCTTCCGCAAACGGCGAAACGCTTTGACTCGGTGAGTTTCGCGGCATTCCGACTTCGATGCCCCGGTTGCCGAAATTCAGTTGCCTTTGAATTTCGGGTGATCCCTCTTGAGCATGTATGCTTCTGCTACTTGTTCTACATCAGACTTCTTCCGCAAACGGCGAAACGCTTTGACTCGGTGAGTTTCGCGGCATTCCGACTTCGATGCCCCGGTTGCCGAAATTCAGTTGCCTTTGAATTTCGGGTGATCCCTCTTGAGCATGTATGCTTCTGCTACTTGTTCTACATCAGACTTCTTCCGCAAACGGCGAAACGCTTTGACTCGGTGAGTTTCGCGGCATTCCGACTTCGATGCCCCGGTTGCCGAAATTCAGTTGCCTTTGAATTTCGGGTGATCCCTCTTGAGCATGTATGCTTCTGCTACTTGTTCTACATCAGACTTCTTCCGCAAACGGCGAAACGCTTTGACTCGGTGAGTTTCGCGGCATTCCGACTTCGATGCCCCGGTTGCCGAAATTCAGTTGCCTTTGAATTTCGGGTGATCCCTCTTGAGCATGTATGCTTCTGCTACTTGTTCTACATCAGACTTCTTCCGCAAACGGCGAAACGCTTTGACTCGGTGAGTTTCGCGGCATTCCGACTTCGATGCCCCGGTTGCCGAAATTCAGTTGCCTTTGAATTTCGGGTGATCCCTCTTGAGCATGTATGCTTCTGCTACTTGTTCTACATCAGACTTCTTCCGCAAACGGCGAAACGCTTTGACTCGGTGAGTTTCGCGGCATTCCGACTTCGATGCCCCGGTTGCCGAAATTCAGTTGCCTTTGAATTTCGGGTGATCCCTCTTGAGCATGTATGCTTCTGCTACTTGTTCTACATCAGACTTCTTCCGCAAACGGCGAAACGCTTTGACTCGGTGAGTTTCGCGGCATTCCGACTTCGATGCCCCGGTTGCCGAAATTCAGTTGCCTTTGAATTTCGGGTGATCCCTCTTGAGCATGTATGCTTCTGCTACTTGTTCTACATCAGACTTCTTCCGCAAACGGCGAAACGCTTTGACTCGGTGAGTTTCGCGGCATTCCGACTTCGATGCCCCGGTTGCCGAAATTCAGTTGCCTTTGAATTTCGGGTGATCCCTCTTGAGCATGTATGCTTCTGCTACTTGTTCTACATCAGACTTCTTCCGCAAACGGCGAAACGCTTTGACTCGGTGAGTTTCGCGGCATTCCGACTTCGATGCCCCGGTTGCCGAAATTCAGTTGCCTTTGAATTTCGGGTGATCCCTCTTGAGCATGTATGCTTCTGCTACTTGTTCTACATCAGACTTCTTCCGCAAACGGCGAAACGCTTTGACTCGGTGAGTTTCGCGGCATTCCGACTTCGATGCCCCGGTTGCCGAAATTCAGTTGCCTTTGAATTTCGGGTGATCCCTCTTGAGCATGTATGCTTCTGCTACTTGTTCTACATCAGACTTCTTCCGCAAACGGCGAAACGCTTTGACTCGGTGAGTTTCGCGGCATTCCGACTTCGATGCCCCGGTTGCCGAAATTCAGTTGCCTTTGAATTTCGGGTGATCCCTCTTGAGCATGTATGCTTCTGCTACTTGTTCTACATCAGACTTCTTCCGCAAACGGCGAAACGCTTTGACTCGGTGAGTTTCGCGGCATTCCGACTTCGATGCCCCGGTTGCCGAAATTCAGTTGCCTTTGAATTTCGGGTGATCCCTCTTGAGCATGTATGCTTCTGCTACTTGTTCTACATCAGACTTCTTCCGCAAACGGCGAAACGCTTTGACTCGGTGAGTTTCGCGGCATTCCGACTTCGATGCCCCGGTTGCCGAAATTCAGTTGCCTTTGAATTTCGGGTGATCCCTCTTGAGCATGTATGCTTCTGCTACTTGTTCTACATCAGACTTCTTCCGCAAACGGCGAAACGCTTTGACTCGGTGAGTTTCGCGGCATTCCGACTTCGATGCCCCGGTTGCCGAAATTCAGTTGCCTTTGAATTTCGGGTGATCCCTCTTGAGCATGTATGCTTCTGCTACTTGTTCTACATCAGACTTCTTCCGCAAACGGCGAAACGCTTTGACTCGGTGAGTTTCGCGGCATTCCGACTTCGATGCCCCGGTTGCCGAAATTCAGTTGCCTTTGAATTTCGGGTGATCCCTCTTGAGCATGTATGCTTCTGCTACTTGTTCTACATCAGACTTCTTCCGCAAACGGCGAAACGCTTTGACTCGGTGAGTTTCGCGGCATTCCGACTTCGATGCCCCGGTTGCCGAAATTCAGTTGCCTTTGAATTTCGGGTGATCCCTCTTGAGCATGTATGCTTCTGCTACTTGTTCTACATCAGACTTCTTCCGCAAACGGCGAAACGCTTTGACTCGGTGAGTTTCGCGGCATTCCGACTTCGATGCCCCGGTTGCCGAAATTCAGTTGCCTTTGAATTTCGGGTGATCCCTCTTGAGCATGTATGCTTCTGCTACTTGTTCTACATCAGACTTCTTCCGCAAACGGCGAAACGCTTTGACTCGGTGAGTTTCGCGGCATTCCGACTTCGATGCCCCGGTTGCCGAAATTCAGTTGCCTTTGAATTTCGGGTGATCCCTCTTGAGCATGTATGCTTCTGCTACTTGTTCTACATCAGACTTCTTCCGCAAACGGCGAAACGCTTTGACTCGGTGAGTTTCGCGGCATTCCGACTTCGATGCCCCGGTTGCCGAAATTCAGTTGCCTTTGAATTTCGGGTGATCCCTCTTGAGCATGTATGCTTCTGCTACTTGTTCTACATCAGACTTCTTCCGCAAACGGCGAAACGCTTTGACTCGGTGAGTTTCGCGGCATTCCGACTTCGATGCCCCGGTTGCCGAAATTCAGTTGCCTTTGAATTTCGGGTGATCCCTCTTGAGCATGTATGCTTCTGCTACTTGTTCTACATCAGACTTCTTCCGCAAACGGCGAAACGCTTTGACTCGGTGAGTTTCGCGGCATTCCGACTTCGATGCCCCGGTTGCCGAAATTCAGTTGCCTTTGAATTTCGGGTGATCCCTCTTGAGCATGTATGCTTCTGCTACTTGTTCTACATCAGACTTCTTCCGCAAACGGCGAAACGCTTTGACTCGGTGAGTTTCGCGGCATTCCGACTTCGATGCCCCGGTTGCCGAAATTCAGTTGCCTTTGAATTTCGGGTGATCCCTCTTGAGCATGTATGCTTCTGCTACTTGTTCTACATCAGACTTCTTCCGCAAACGGCGAAACGCTTTGACTCGGTGAGTTTCGCGGCATTCCGACTTCGATGCCCCGTTTGCCGAAATTCAGTTGCCTTTGAATTTCGGGTGATCCCTCTTGAGCATGTATGCTTCTGCTACTTGTTCTACATCAGACTTCTTCCGCAAACGGCGAAACGCTTTGACTCGGTGAGTTTCGCGGCATTCCGACTTCGATGCCCCGGTTGCCGAAATTCAGTTGCCTTTGAATTTCGGGTGATCCCTCTTGAGCATGTATGCTTCTGCTACTTGTTCTACATCAGACTTCTTCCGCAAACGGCGAAACGCTTTGACTCGGTGAGTTTCGCGGCATTCCGACTTCGATGCCCCGGTTGCCGAAATTCAGTTGCCTTTGAATTTCGGGTGATCCCTCTTGAGCATGTATGCTTCTGCTACTTGTTCTACATCAGACTTCTTCCGCAAACGGCGAAACGCTTTGACTCGGTGAGTTTCGCGGCATTCCGACTTCGATGCCCCGGTTGCCGAAATTCAGTTGCCTTTGAATTTCGGTGATCCCTCTTGAGCATGTATGCTTCTGCTACTTGTTCTACATCATACTTCTTCCGCAAACGGGAAACGCTTTGACTCGGTGAGTTTCGCGGCATTCCGACTTCGATGCCCGGTTGCCGAAATTCAGTTGCCTTTGAATTTCGGGTGATCCCTCTTGAGCATGTATGCTTCTGCTACTTGTTCTACATCAGACTTCTTTCCGCAACGGCGAAACGCTTTGACTCGGTGAGTTTCGCGGCATTCCGACTTCGATGCCCCGGTTGCCGAAATTCAGTTGCCTTTGAATTTCGGGTGATCCCTCTTGAGCATGTATGCTTCTGCTACTTGTTCTACATCAGACTTTCTTGCAAACGGAAACGCTTTGACTCGGTGAGTTTCGCGGCATTCCGACTTCGATGCCCCGGTTGCCGAAATTCAGTTGCCTTTGATTTCGGGTGATCCCTCTTGAGCATGTATGCTTCTGCTACTTGTTCTACATCAGACTTCTTCCGCAAACGGCGAAACGCTTTGACTCGGTGAGTTTCGCGGCATTCCGACTTCGATGCCCCGGTTGCCGAAATTCAGTTGCCTTTGAATTTCGGGTGATCCCTCTTGAGCATGTATGCTTCTGCTACTTGTTCTACATCAACTTCTTCCGCAAACGGGAAACGCTTTGACTCGGTGAGTTTCGCGGCATTCCGACTTCGATGCCCCGGTTGCCGAAATTCAGTTGCCTTTGAATTTCTGGTGATCCCTCTTGAGCATGTATGCTTCTGCTACTTGTTCTAC
>JAQIZT010000668.1:0-18853 GCA_029228515.1 Populus alba x Populus x berolinensis | reverse complement strand
TTTTTCAAAAAGTGAGTAGGATCTCTGTTTCTGTGATACTTGGAAGATAGTTTAAATGTTTTCAAATTATAAAAATAATTTTTAAAAAAATTAAATAGGATCTCTGTTCTGATACTTGAAGATAGTTTAAATGTTTTCAAATTATAAAATATTTTTTTTAAAAAATTAAATAGGATCTCTGTTGCTGATACTTGAAAGATAGTTTAAATGTTTTCAAATTATGAAAATATTTTTTTACAAAGAGTAAGTAGGATCTGTTGCTTAGACTTGAAAGATAGTTTAAATGTTTTAAAATTATGAAAATAATTTGTTTACAAAAATTATTAGGATCTCTGTTTGATAGATGATTGATAATTCAAATGTTTTGAAATTTTAAAAATAAGTTTTTATAAAAGTGAGTAGGATCTCTGTTTCTGATACTTGGAAGATAGTTTAAATGTTTTCAAATTATAAAAATAATTTTTTTAAAAAAATTAAATAGGATCTCTGTTGCTGATACTTGAGATAGTTTAAATGTTTTAAATTATGAAAATATTTTTTTAAAAGAGTAAGTAGGATCTCTGTTGTTATACTTGGAAGATAGTTTAAATGTTTTCAAATTATAAAAAATTTTTTAAAAAAAATTAAATAGGATCTTGTTGCTGATACTTGAAAGATAGTTTAAATGTTTTCAAATTATAAAATATTTTTTTACAAAGAGTAAGTAGGATCTCTGTTGCTTATACTTGAAAGATAGTTTAAATGTTTTAAAATTATGAAAATAATTTGTTTACAAAATTATTGGGATCTCTGTTTCTGATAGATGATTGATAATTCAAATGTTTTGAAATTTTAAAAATAAGTTTTTAATAAAGTGAGTAGGATCTCTGTTTCTGATACTTGGAAGATAGTTTAAATGTTTTCAAATTATAAATAATTTTTTAAAAAAATTAAATAGGATCTCTGTTGCTGATACTTGAAAGATAGTTTAAATGTTTTTGAATTCTGAAAATAAGTTTATAAAAAGAGTAAGTAGGATCTCTATTTATTGATATTGGAATGAATAGTCTTATATGTTTTTCAAATTATAAAGTAATTTTTTTTTTAAAAAAACTTAATAGGAATCCTTGTTGTGATAACATTGAAAAGATAGTTTAAATGTGTTTCAAATTATATAGAATATATTTTTTAATAAAGGGGTAGTAGGATCTCGGTTGGCTTATCACTTGCAAGATAGTTTAAATGTTTTTCAGTTATAAAAATAATTTTTTTAAAAAAATTATTAGTAGGATCTCTGTTGCTGCTAACTTGAAAGATAGTTTAAATTGTTTTCAAATTATAAAAATAAATTTTTACAAAAAGTAAGTAGGATCCGTGTTGCTTAGACATTCGATCGATAGTTTACATGATTTTCAAATTATAAATAAGAATTTGTTTAATAAATGTTAATAGGATACTCTGTTGTTGATACTTGAAGATAGTTTAATTGTTTTCAAAATTATTAACTAAATATTTATTTTACAACAAGGGGCAAGTACGATCTCTGTTGCTGTCTTCTACTTGAAAGATAGTTTAAATTGTGTTTCAATATATTAAAAATAATTATATTAAAAAAATTAAATATGGATCTTGGTTGCTGATGCTTGAAAGATAGGTTTAAATGTTTTCAAATTATGAAAATAATTTTTTTACAAGCATATGTTAAGTAGGGATACTCTGTTGCTTTAGATACTGGAAAGATAGTTTAAATTTAATTAAAATATGAAATAATTTGTTTACAACAATTTTTGGGATCTTCTGTTGTTAGACTTGATATTGATAATTCAAATGTTTTTGAAATATCTAAAATCAGTTTTAATAAAACGTGAGTCAGGATCTCAGTTTCTGATACTTGGAAGAATTGATAGTTTAAATGTTTTCAAATTATATAATCAACTTTAAAAAAAATTAAGTAGGATTATCTTATTTTGTGATGCTTGGAAGATAGTTTAAATGTTTTCAAATTATTGAATAATATTTTTTTTACAAAGAGTATGTTAGGATCTCTGTTGGCTTTACTTGAAATATAGTATAAAATGTTTTCTAAATTAAAAATATAATTTTAAAAAAAAATTAAATTAGGATCTATCGTTGTCTGATACTTGAAAGATAGTTTAAATGTTTTCAAATTATAAAAATAATTTTTTTAGTTTTACAAAAGGTAAGTAGGATGTCTGTTCCATCTAGACTTGAAAGATAGTTTAAATGTTTTAAAATTATGAATATAATTTGGTTACAAAAGTATTTTTCTGGGATCTCTTGTTTGATTAGATGATTGATAATTCAAATGTTTGGAAATTTTAAAAATAAGTTTTAATAAAAATGTGAGTAGGATCTTGGTTTCTGTCTATCTTGGATGATAGTTTAAATGTTTTCAAATTATAAAAATAATTTTGTTAAAAAATTAACATAGGATCTCTGTTGCTGATCCTTGAAAGTATAGTTTAAATGTTTCCAAAATATGAAAAAATTTTTTAACAAAAAGTAATGTTGGTATCTGTGTTACCTTAGACTTGAAAGATCGTTTAACTGTGTTTAAATTATGAAAATAAATTGTTTACAAAAATTAAATTGGATTCTCTGTTTCTGATAGTTGATTGAATGATTCAAATGTTTTGAAATTTTTTAAAAATAAGTATGTACATAAAGTGAGTAGGAATCGTTGGTTTCTGATACTTGTAAGATAGTTCAAATTGTTTTCATATTATAAAAATAATTTTTTAAAAAAATTAATAGGGATTATTCTTATTTAGAGAGTGAGAGATATGGGATGATACTTTGAAAGATAGTTTAAATGTTTTCAAATATATGAAAATAGTTTTTTACAAAAGATGTATTGTAGGATCTCTCGTTGCTTATTCTTGGAAAGATAGTTTACATGTTTTCAAATTATAAAAATAATTTTTAAAAAAATTATAATAGGATCTTTGTTGCTGACATACTATGAAAGATATGTATTAATTGTTTTCATAATTATTAAAACTAAATGTTTTACCAACAGTAAGAGTAGGATCTGTGTTCGCTTAGACTAGAACAGATAGTTTAAATGTTTTAAAATTATGAAAATAGTTTGTTCTACAAAAATTTATTGCAGATCGTCTGTTTCTGATAGAGAAATGTATATAAATTCAAATGTTTTGAAATTTTAAAAATAAGTTTTTTAATAAAAGAGCTTAGTAGGATCTCAGTTTCTGATACTTGGAAGTATTGTTTAAATGTATTTCAAATTATAAAATAATTGTTTTTAAAAAATTTCAATAGGATCTCTGTTGCTGATACTTGAAAGATAAGTTTAAATGTTTTCAAATTATGATAATATTTTTTTACATAGGGGAAGTAGGATCTTCTGTTGGGTTTATACTTGAAAGATAGGTTTAAATGTGATTTTCACAATTATGAAAAACTAATTTTTTAATAATCAATTAAGTAGGATCTCTGTTGCTTGATACTTGAAAGATAGCTTAAATGTTTTTCAAATTATAAAATAAATTTTTACAAAAAAGCTACAGTAGGATCTCTGTTGCTTAGACTCTTTGCAGCTTAGTATTAAATGTTTTAAAATTATGAAAATAATTGTTTACAATAATTATTGGGATCTTTGTTTCTGATAGCTTGATTGATAATTCAAATGTTTTGAAAATTTTAAAAATAAGTTTTTAATAAAGAGAGTTAGGATCTTGTTATTTGATACTTGGAAGATAAGTTAAATGTTTTCAAATTATAAAAGACATTTTTTAATAAAATTAAAATAGGATCTCTGTTGCTGTTACTTGAAAGATAGTTTAAATTGTTTTCAAATTATGAAAAGTATTTTTTTTTACAAAGAGTAAGTAGTGATTCTGTGTTGCTTAGACTTGAATAGATAGTTGTAATGTTTTAACATTCTGAAAATAATTTGTTACAAAAATTATTGGTGATATTTGTTTCCTGATTAGATGATTGATAATTCAAACAGTTTTGAAATTTTGAAAATTAAGTTTATATAAAAAGTGAGTAGGATCTCTGTCTTCTCCCTGACAATTGGAAGATAGTTTAAATGTTTTCAAATTTATAAAAATAATTTTTTAAAAATTTAAATCGGATCTCTGTTGCTGATACTTGAAAGATAGTTTAAAAGTTTTCAGAAATTATGAAAATATTTTTTTACATAGGGAAGGTAGGATCTCTGTTGCTTAATACTAGAAAGACAGTTTTAAATGTTTTCAAATTATAAAAATAATTTTTTTAAAAAATTAAATCAGTTGATCTCTCGTTGCTTGATACTTGAAAGATAGTTTAAATGTTTTCAAATTATATAAATATAATTTTTATAAACAGTAAGTAGGATCTCTGTTGCTATATTGACTTGAAAGATAGTTTAGATGGTTTTTTCTAAATTATGAAAATAAAGTTGGTTTACAAAAATTTATTGGGATCTCTGTTTCTGATAGATGATTGATAATTCAAATGTTTTGAAATTTAAAAATAATGTTTTATAAAAGAGAGGTAGGATCTATGTTCTTCTGATCTCATTGGAAGATAGATTTTACTTATGTCTTCTAGATTATAAAACGAATTTTTTTAAAAAAATTAAAATCAGGATACTTTGTTGCTGGTACTTGAATAAGATAGTTTAACTGTTTTCCAATTATGAAAATATTTTTTTACAAAGATGTAAGTAGGATCTATGTTACTTATACTTGGATGATAGTTTAAATGATTTAACATTATAAGAAAATTAATTTGTTTAAAAAATATAAATAGGATCTTTGTTGCTTGATATTGAAAGATAGTTTAAATTGTTTTCAAATTTTGAAAATATTTTTTTACAAAGAGTAGGTACGGATCTCTGTTTCTGATGCTTTAGACTTGAAAGATAGTTTAAATGTTTAAAATAAAAGTATGATAAATAATATTGTACAATAAAAATTAAATTGGTATCTCTGTTTTCTGATAGATGATGACTTGATAAGAGTCGCAAATGTTTTTGAAATTTTAAAAAAATCAAGTTTTAATAAATCGTGAGTTAGGATCTTTGTTTCTGATACTTGAAAGATAGTTTAAATGTTTTCAAATTATAAAAATAATTTTTTTAAAAAATTAATTAGGATTATCTATTGCTGATACTTGGAAAGATTAGTTTAAATGTTTTCAAAATTTGATAAATATTTTTTTTACAAAGGAGTAAGTAGGATCTCTGTTGCTTATGCTTGGAAGATAAGTTTAAATGATTATTCAAATTATAAAAATAATTTTTTAAAAAAATAATATGAGATCTTTGTTGCTGAATACTTGAAAGAGTAGTTTAAATGTTTTCAAATCTATAAAATAAATTTGTTTTACAACAAGTAAGTAGTATCTGTGTTGCTTAGGTACTTGAAAGTATCGTTTAAATGTTTTAAAAATTCATGAAAAATATTTTGTTTACAAAAATTATTGCGATCTCTGTTTCTGATAGATGAATGATAATTCCAATGTTTTGAAATTGTTTAAAATAAGTTTTTAATAAAAGTGAGTAGGATCATTGTATTCTGATACTTGGAAGATGTAGGTTAAATGTTTTCAAATTATAAACTAATTGTTGTCTTAAAATAATTCAATAGGATTCTCTGTATGCTGATACTAGAAAGATAGTTTAAATGTTTTCAAATTATGACAAATAATTTTTTTACCAAAAGTTAGTAGGATCTCTGTTGCTGATACTTGAAAGATAGTTTAAATGTTTTCAAATTATAAAAATAATTTTTTTAAAAAATTAAATAGGATCTCTGTTGCTGATACTTGAAAGATAGTTTAAATGTTTTCAAATATTGAAAATATTTTTTTTACAAAAGTAAGTATGGATCTTGTTGCTTATACTTGAAAGATAGTTTAAATGTTTTCAAATTTATAAAAATAATATGTTTAAAAAAATTAATTAGGATCTCTGTTGCTGATACTTGCAAAGATAGCTTAAATGTTTTCAAATTATAAGAAAATAAATTTTTTACAATATAAGTAAGTAGGACTTCTGTTGCTTATGTACTTGAATGATAGTTTAAATGTTTTTATAAATTATGAATATAATTTGTTTACCAAAAAATTATTGGAGATCTCTGTTTTGATAGATAATTGAATTGATAATTCAAATAGTTTTGAAATTATAAAAATAAGTTTTTAATAACAGAGAGTAGGATCTATGTTTATGATACTTGGAAGATAGTTTAAATGTTTTCAAATTATAAAATAATTTTTAAAAAAAATTAAATAGGATCTCTGTTGCTGATACTTGAAAGATAGTTTAAATGTTTTCAAATTATAAAATAATTTTTTTTAAAAAATTAAATAGGATCTCTGTTGCTGATACTTGAAAGATAGTTTAAATGTTTTCAAATTATGAAATATTTTTTTACAAAGAGTAAGTAGGATCTCTGTTGCTGATACTTGGAAGATAGTTTAACATGTTTTTCAAATATATAAAAATGAAATTTTTAAAAAATCTAATTGGCATCTCTGTTGCTGATAGACTTGAAAGATAGTTTAAATGTTTTCAAATTATGAAAATATTTTTTTACAAACGAGTAAGTAGGATATGTGTTGCTTAGACTTGAAAGATAGTTTAAATGTTTTAACATTTATGAAAATAATTTGTTTACAAAATTAATAGGATATATTGTTTCTGATAGATGATTGATTAATTCCCAAATGTTTTGAAATTTTAAAAATACGTTCTATAATAAAAAGTGACTAGAGATCTCTGTTTCGGACACTTGGAAGATAGATTTAAATGTTTTCAAATCTATGAAAATATTTTTTTAAAAATTTAATAGGATCTCTGTTGTGATACTTGAAAGATAGCTTTGAAATGTTTTCATACTTGAAAATTTTTTTTTAATTAGGGGAAGTTTTAGGATCTCTGTTGTTTATACTTGAAAGATAACTTATAGTTTAAATGTTTTCAAATTATAAAAATAATTTTTTTAAAAATATTTAAATAGGATCTCTGTTGCTGAAGTACATTGAAAGACTAGTTTATTATGTTATTCAATTTTTAAAAATATAATTTTTTATAAACAGTAAGTAGGATCGCTGTTGCTTTTGACTTGAAATATAGTTTAAAGTTTTTAAAATTATGAAAATAATTTGTTTACAAAAATTATTGTTCTTTAGGATCTCTGTTTCTGATAGATGATTGTTACTTCAAATGTTTTGAGGTATTTTAAAAAATAACGATTTTAATAAAAGAGAGATAGGATCTCTTGTTTTTGATACTTGAACGATAGTTTTATATGTATTCCAAATTATAAAAAGATTTTTATTTTGAAATTAAATAGGATCTCTGTTGCTGATACTTGAAAGATAGTTGATATGTTTTCAAATTATGACAAATATTTTTTTACAATGGAGTAAGAAGGATCTTGGTTACTATTATACTTGGAAGATTGTTTAAATGATTCAAACTTATAAAAATAATTTTTTAAAAAAAATTAAATCGGATCTTTGGTTGGCTGATACTTGAAAGTATAGTTTAAATGTTTTCAAATATGAATAATAAGTTTTTTACAAAAGTGAGTATTGCTACGATCTCAGGTTGCTTTAGACTTGGGAAAGATAGTTTAAATGTTTTTAAAATTATGAAAATTATTTGTTTACTTTTAAATTCTTGGATCTCTGTTAATGAATACTTGATAGATTGTAATTCAATATGTTGTGAATTTATAAAAACTAAGTGTTTTAATAAATAATGTGCGTAGGATCTCTGTTGTACTTGATACTTGAAAGATTGTTTAAATGTTTCAAATTTATATAAATAAATTTTTTAAAAATATATAATTAGGATTATTACTCTATTACTAGATTACTTGAAAGATAGTTATAATTGTTTTCAAATTATGAAAAATATTTTATCTCAAAGAGTAAGTAGGATCTCTGTTGCTTATACTTGAAAGATAGTTTAAAATGTTTTAAACATTATGACAAATGAACATTTTGTTTACAAAATTTATTGGGGATCTCTGTTTCTGATTATGTATAGATTGATAACTTTCAACAAATGTGTTTGAAATTTTAAAAATAAGTTCATATAATAAAAGTGAGTAGGATCTCTTGTTTCTGATACGTGGAAGATATTTTAATTGTTTTCATAAATTATAAAAATAAATTTTTAATAAAAATTAAATAGGATCTCTGGTAATCGATACTTGAATGTTAGTGTTAAATGTTTTCATAATTATGAATCATATTTTTTTACATAGGGTAAGTAGGATCTCTGTTTGCTTAGTTACTTCGATAAGATAGTTTAAATGTTTTCTAATTATAAAAATAATTTTTTTAAAAAAAAATTAAATCGGATACTCTGTTGCTGATACTTGAAAGATAGTATTAAAATGTTATTTCAAATTATAAAATTATTTGTTTAAAAAAAGTAAGTAGGATGTCTGTTGCTTAGACTTGGAAAGATAGTTAAAAAGTTTACAATGATTCATAAAGAATTGAGAATATTTCAAACAGTATGTAGTGAACTACCTGTTGTTTTAGACTGCAGAGATAAGTTAAATGTTTTTACAAAATTATGAAATAATTTGTTTACAAAAAATTCTATTGGGATCTCTGTTCTGGATAGATGATTGATAATTCACAAACAAAATGTTTTGCCATTTGTTAAAACATAAGTTTTTAATAAAACGTAGAGTAGAGATCTCTGTTTTAGATACTTGGAGTATATTTTAAATGTTGTCAAATTATAAACATAATTTTTTAAAAATTAAATAGGATCTCTGTTGCTGATACTTGAAAGATAGTTTAAATGTTTTCAAATTATGAAAATATTTTTAACAACAAGTAAGTAGGATTGTGTTTACTTAGACTTGAAAGATAGTTTAAATGTTTTAAAATTATGAAAATAATTTGTTATTACAAAAAATTTATAGGGATCTTCTGTTCTCATGGATAGCTGATTGATAATTCCAAATGTTTTTGAAATTTTAAACAAAATAAGTTTTTAATAAAAGTGTGTAGGATCTCTGTTTCTGATACTTGGAGAGATAGTTTAAATGTTTTCAAATTCCAATAACCAAAACTTAAGATTTATTTAAAAAAATTAAATAGGAATCTCTGTTTCTGATACTTGAAAGATAGTTTAAATGTTTCCCCAAATTATGAAAATATTTTTTTCACAAAGAGTAAGTAGGATCTCTGTTGACTTATAATTGAGAGATAGTTTAAATGGTTTTCAATTATAAAAATAATTTGTTAAAAAAATTAAATCGGATCTTCTGTTGCTCGATACTTGACAGATAGTTTAAATGTCTTTCAAATTATACAAAATAATTTTTTACAAGAAAGTATTAGGAATCGTGTTACATAGCACATGAAAAGATAGTTTTTAAATTGTTTTTAAAAATTATGAAAATAATTTTGTTTACAAAAATTTATATGGGAATCATCTGTTTCCTGATAGATTGATTGAATAATTCAAATGTTTTTGAAATTTTAAAAATAAAGTTATTAATAAAAGAGAGACGGAATCTCTGTTTCTGTTATTGGAAGATCAGTTTAAATGTTTTAAATTATAACTTAATAAGTTTTAACAAACTTTTGGGATCTCTTTTTCTGATAGTAGGATGATCATTCAAAAGTTTTGACATTTTAAACACGTTTTTTAATAAAACATGAGCAGTATCTCTGTTCACGATACTTGGAAAGATAGTTTAAAAATGTTTTCAATTATAAAAATAATTTTTCTAAAAAATTAAATAGGATCTCTTGTTGTCCCAGAACACATTGAACGCTAGTATTAAATGTTATACAAAATTATGACAATATTTTTTTATAAAGAGTAAGTAGGTATCTCTGTTTGCTATAGACTTGACAGATATGTTATAAATGTTATCAAATTATAAAAATAATTTGTTTTAAAAAACTTATTGGCTCTTGTTTTGATAGATGAATATATAATCAAACTGTCTTTGAAATTAAACTACGTTTTTATAATAGGAACGGCTCAGATGCTGTAATACTTGAAAGAGCTAAGTATTAAATGTTTTCAAAATTATAAAAAATAAATATTTCCAACACCTATACAAGGCTCATGTATGGTCGTACTAGACAGATAAGTTATGTTTTACTTATTAACAATATTATGTTAAACCGTAAGTTAGGATCTGTGATTTTACTTTAGACTTGAAAGATAGTTTAAATGATTTAAAAACTTAAGGAAAATAATTTGTTTCCCAAAGAAAAAAATAATAATTGGTATCTCTAGTTTCTGATAGATTATTGATACATTCAAATTGTTTTGAAATTTTTAAAAATCAAGTTAATTAATAAACAGATGAGAGTAGGATTCTCGGTTTCTGATACTTGGAAGATAGTTTAAATGTTATTCCATATTATAAAAAAAATTTTTAAAAAAATTACATAGGATCGTGTTGTTGATACTTGAAAGATAGTATAATAGGTTTTACAAACTTAATGAAAATATTTGTTTACAAAGAGTAAGTAGGATCTCTAGAGTTACGTTTAAACTTGACAGATAGTTTTAAATGTTTTCAACCATTATGAAAATAATTTTTTAAAAAAATTATTAGGATCTCTGTTCTGATCGATGATTGAATCTTTAAATGTTCAATTATAAAAATTAGTTTTCTACAAAAGTAAGTAGGATCTCTGTTTCTGATACTTGGAAGATAGTTTAAATGTTTTCAAATTATAAAAATAATTTTTTAAAAAAAATTAATAGGATCTCTGTTGCTGATACTTGAAAGATCGTTTAAATGTTTTCAAATTATAAAATAATTTTTTACAAAAAGTAAGTAGGATTTCTGTTAGTTATACTAGAAAGATAGTTTAAATGTTTTAAAATTATGAAAATAATTTGTTTACAAAAATTATTGGGATCTCTGTTTCTGATCATTGATTGATAGTTCAAATGTTTAGAAATTTTAAAAATAAGTTTTTTACTAAAAGTGAGTAGGATTCTGTTTTGATACTTGAAAGATAGTTTTAAATGTTTTCAAATTATAAAAATAATTTTTTAAAAAAATTAATAGGATCTCTGTTGCTGATACTTGAAAGATAGTTTAAATGTTTTCAAATTATAAAAATAATTTTTTAAAAAAGTAAGTAGGATCTTGTTACTGAGACTTGAAAGATAGTTTAAATGTTTTAAAATTATGAAAATAATTTGTTTACAAAAATTATTGGGATCTCTGTTTCTGATATAGATGATTGATAATTCAAATGTTTTGAAATTTTAAAAAAAGTTTTTAATAAAAGTGAGTAGGATCTCTGTTTCTGATACTTGGAAGATAGTTTAAATGTTTTCAAATTATAAAAATAATTTTTTAAAAAAATTTATAGGATCTCTGTTGCTGATACTTGAAAGATAGTTTAAATGTTTTCAAATTAAGAAAATATTTGTTTACAAAGAGTAAGTAGGATCTCTGTTGCTGATACTTGAAAGATAGTTTAAATGTTTTCAAATTATAAAAATAATTTTTTAAAAAAATTAAATAGGATCTCTGTTGCTGATACTTGAAAGATAGTTTAAATGTTTTCAAACTTATGAAAATATTTTTTTACAAAAAGTAAGTAGGATCTTGTTACTTAGACTTGAAAGATAGTTTAAATGTTTTAAAATTATAAAATAATTTGTTTACAAAATTATTAGGATATCTGTTTCTGATAGATGATTGATAATTCAAATGTTTTGAAATTTTAAAAATAAGTTTTTAATAAAAGTGAGTAGGATCTTGTTACTGATACTTGGAAGATAGTTTAAATGTTTTCAAATTATAAAAAATAATTTTTTAAAAAATTAAATAGGATCTCTGTTTCTGATACTTGAAAGATAGTTTAAATGTTGTTAACTTATAAAAATAATTTTTTTAAAAGAGTAAGTAGGATCTCTGTTGCTTATACTTGAAAGATAGTTTAAATGTTTTCAAATTATAAAAATAATTTTTTAAAAAAATTAAATAGGATCTCTGTTGCTGATACTTGAAAGATAGTTTAAATGTTTTCAAATTATAAAAATATTTTTTTTCCAAAGAGCAAGTAGGATCTCTGTTGCTTATACTTGGAAGATAGTTCAAATGTTTTCAAATTATAAAAATAATTTTTTAAAAAATTTAAATAGGATCTTGTTGTGATACTTGAAAGATAGTTTAAATGTTTTCAAATTATGAAAATTTTTTTACAAAGAGTAAGTTAGGATGTTGTTTCTTAGATTTGAAAGATAGTTTAAATGTTTTCAAATTATGAAAATAATTTTTTACAAAATTTATTTGGGATCTATGTTTCTGATAGATGATTGATAATTCAAATGTTTTGAAATTTTAAAAATAAGTTTTTAATAAAAGTGAGTAGGATCTCTGTTTCTGATACTTGGAAGATAGTTTAAATGTTTTCAAATTATAAGAATAATTTTTAAAAAAATTAAATAGGATCTTTGTTGATGATACTTGAAAGATAGTTTAAATGTTTTCAAATTATAAAAATATTTTTTTACAAAAAGTAAGTAGGATCTCTGTTGCTTAGATTGAAAGATAGTTTAAATGTTTTAAAATTATGAAAATATTTTTTTTACAAAAATTAATAGGATCTCTGTTTTGATAGATGATTGATAATTCAAATGTTTTGAAATTTTAAAAATAAGTTTTTTAATAAAAGTGAGTAGGATCTCTGTTTCTGATACTTGGAAGATAGTTTAAATGTTTTCAAATTATAAAAATAATTTTTAAAAAAAATTAAATAGGATCTATGTTGCTGATACTTGAAAGATAGTTTAAATGTTTTCAAATTATAAATATTTTTTTACAAAGGGGAAGTAGGATCTCTGTGGCTTATACTTGAAAGATAGTTTAAATGTTTTCAAATTATAAAAATAATTTTTTTAAAAATATTAAATAGGATCTCTGTTGCTGATACTTGAAAGATAGTTTAAATGTTTTCAAATTATAAAATATTTTTTTACAAAAAGTAAGTAGGATCTAGTGTTGCTTAGACTTGAAAGATAGTTTAAATGTTTTAAAATTATGAAAATAATTTGTTTACAAAAATTATTGGGATCTCTGTTTTGATAGATGATTGATAATTCAAATGTTTTGAAATTTTAAAAATAAGTTTTATAAAAAGTGAGTAGGATCTCTGTTTCTGATACTTGGAAGATAGTTTAAATGTTTTCAAATTATAAAATAATTTTTTAAAAAATTAAATAGGATCTCTGTTGCTGATACTTGAAAGATAGTTTAAATGTTTTCAAATTATAAAATAAATTTTTACAAAAAGTAAGTAGGATCTGTGTTACTTAGACTTGAAAGATAGTTTAAATGTTTTAAAATTATGAAAATATTTTTTTAAAAAATTATTGGGATCTCTGTTCTGATAGATGATTGATAATTCAAATGTTTTGAAATTTTAAAAATAAGTTTTTAATAAAAGTGAGTAGGATCTCTGTTTCTGATACTTGGAAGATAGTTTAAATGTTTTAAATTAATTATAAAAAAAAAATAATTTTTTTAAAAAAATTAAATAGGATCTTTGTTGCTGATACTTGAAAGATAGTTTAAATGTTTTCAAATTATAAAATATTTTTTTACAAAGAGTAAGTAGGATCTTGTTGCTTATACTTGGAGATAGTTTAAATGTTTTCAAATTATAAAAAATAATTTTTTTAAAAAAATTAAATAGGATCTCTGTTGCTGATACTTGAAAGATAGTTTAAATGTTTTCAAATTATAAAATTATTTTTTTACAAGAGTAAGTAGGATCTCTGTTACTTAGACTTGAAAGATAGTTTAAATGTTTTAAATTATGAAAATAATTTGTTTACAAAAATTATTGGGATCTCTGTTTCTGGATAGATGATTGATAATTCAAATGTTTTGAAATTTTAAAAATAAGTTTTTAATAAAAGTGAGTAGGATCTCTGTTCTGATACTTGGAAGATAGTTTAAATGTTTTCAAATTATAAAAATAATTTTTAAAAAAATTAATAGGATCTCTGTTGCTGATACTTGAAAGATAGTTTAAATGTTTTCAAATTTTAAAAATATTTTTTTTCAAAAAGTAAGTAGGATTTCTGTTGCTTATACTTGAAAGATAGTTTAAATGTTTTCAATATTATAACAATTAATTTTTTTAAAAAAATTAACTAGGATCTCTGTTGCTGATACTTGAAAGATAGTTTAAATGTTTTCAAATTATAAAAATTTTTTTTTACAAAAAGTAAGTAGTATTGTGTTACTTAGACTTGAAAGATAGTTTAAATGTTTTAAAATTATGAAAATAATTGGTTTACAAAAATTATTGGGATCTATATTTCTGATAGATGATTGATAATTCAAATGTTTTGAAATTTTAAAAATAAGTTTTTAATAAAAGTGAGTAGGATCTTGTTTTGATACTTGGAAGATAGTTTAAATGTTTTCAAATTATAAAAATAATTTTTTTAAAAAATTAATAGGATCTCTGTTGCTGATACTTGAAAGATAGTTTAAATGTTTTCAAATTATGAAAATATTTTTTTACAAAGAGTAAGTAGGATCTCTGTTGCTTATACTTGAAAGATAGTTTAAATGTAGATAGTTTAAATGTTTTCAAATTATAAAATATTTTTTTTAAAAAATTAAATAGGATCTCTGTTGCTGATACTTGAAAGATAGTTTAAATGTTTTCAAATTATGAAAATGATTTTTTACAAAGAGTAAGTAGGATCTCTGTTGCTTAGACTTGAAAGATAGTTTAAATGTTTTAAAATTATGAAAAATATTTTTTTACAAAAATTATTGGGATCTCTGTTGTGATAGATGATTGATAATTCAAATGTTTTGAAATTTTAAAAATAAGTTTTTAATAAAAGTGAGTAGGGATCTTGTTCTGATACTTGGAAGATAGTTTAAATGTTTCAAATTATAAAAATAATTTTTAAAAAAAATTAAATAGGATCTCTGTTGCTGATACTTGAAAGATAGTTTAAATGTTTTAAATTATAAAAATATTTTTTTAAAAGAGTAAGTAGGATCTCTGTTGTTATACTTGAAAGATAGTTTAAATGTTTTCAAATTATAAAAATAATTTTTTTAAAAAATTAAATAGGATCTCTGTTGCTGATACTTGAAAGTATAGTTTAAATGTTTTCAAATTATAAAAATAAATTTTTTACAAAAGTAAGTAGTATATGTGTTACTTAGACTTGAAAGATAGTTTAAATGTGTTAAACTTATGAAAATAATTTGTTTACAAAAAATTTTTAGGATCTCTGTTTCTGATAGATGATTGATAATTCAAATGTTTTACAAGTTTTAAAAAATAAGTTTTTAATAAAGTGAGTAGGATCTCTGTTTCTGATACTTGGAAGATAGTTTAAATGTTTTCAAATTATAAAAATAATTTTTTAAAAAAATTAAATAGGATCTCTGTTGTGATACTTGAAGATAGTTTAAATGTTTTCAAATTTATGAAAATATTTTTTTACAAAAAGTAAGTAGGATCTCTGTTGCTTTTACTTGAAAGATAGTTTAAATGTTTTCAAATTATAAAAATATTTTTTTAAAAAAATTAAATAGGATCTCTGTTGTGATACTTGAAAGATAGTTTAAATGTTTTCAAATTATGAAAAATATTTTTTTACAAAGAGTAAGTAGGATCTCTGTTGCTTATAGACTTGAAAGATAGTTTAATGTTTTCAAATTATAAAAATAATTTTTTAAAAAATTAAATAGGATTCTGTTGTGATACTTGAAAGATAGTTTAAATGTTTTCAAATTTTAAAAATAATTTTTTACAAAAAGTAAGTAGGATCTGTGTTACTTAGACTTGAAATTTAGTTTAAAATGTTTTCAAATTATGAAAATAATTTGTTTACAAAAATTATTTGGATCTCTGTTTCTGATAGATGATTGATAATTCAAATGTTTTGAAATTTTAAAATAAGTTTTTAATAAAAGTGAGTAGGTATCTCTGTCTATTATACTTGGAAGATAGTTTAAATGTTTTCAAATTATAAAAATAATTTTTTTAAAAAAATTCAATAGGATCTTGTTGCTGATACTTGAAAGATAGTTTAAATGTTTTCAAATATGAAAATATTTTTTACAAAGAGTAAGTAGGATCTCTGTTGCTTAGACTTGAAAGATAGTTTAAATGTTTTAAATTATGCAAAATAATTTGTTTACAAAAATGTATTAGGATCTCTGTTTCTGATAGATGATTGATAATTCAAATGTTTTGAAATTTAAAAATATTTTTTTAATAAAAGAGTAAGTTAGGATCTGTTTCTGATACTTGGAAGATAGTTTAAATGTTTTCAAATTATAAAAAAATTTTTTTAAAAAAATTAAATAGGATCTCTGTTGCTGATACTTGAAAGTATAGTTTAAATGTTTTCAAATTATGAAAATATTTTTTTACAAAGAGTAAGTAGGATCATCTGTTGCTTATGAGATTAAAGTATAATGTAAATGTTTTGAAATTATGGACAAATCATAATTTGTTTATCTACAAAAATTAGTAGGATCTCTTGTTTCTGATACTTGGATGATTGATAAATTCAAATGTTTTGAAATTTTAAAAATAATTTTTTATATAAAAGTGAGTAGGATCTCTGTTGCATGATACTTGGATAGACTAGTTTAATTATGTTTTCAAATTCTAGAAAATATTTTTTTAAAAAAATTAAGTAGGATCTTCTGTTGCTGATACTTGAATAGATAGGTTTAAATAGTTTTCACAATTATGAAAATATTTTTTTACAAAGAGTAAGTCAGGATCTCTGTTGCTTTATAATTGAAAGTTAGTTTAAAATTGTTTTCAAATATAATAAAAATAATTTTTTAAAAAAATTATAATAGGATCTTCCTGATTAGACTGATACTTTGAAAGATAGTTTCAAATGTTTTCTTTAAATTATAAAAATAATTTTTTACAAAGTAGTAAGTAGGATGTGTGTTGCGCTCTAGACTTGAAAGATATGTTTAAAATGGTTTAAAATTATTATGAAAATAATTTGTTTACAAAAATTTATTGGTGATCTCTGTTTCTGATTTCAGATGATTGATTAATTCAAATGTTTTGAAATTTTAAAAATAAGTTTTTCATTAGAGTGAGTAAGGATCTCTGTTTCTGAGACTTTCGGCAAGATCAGTTTAAATGTTCTCTTGGATATTATAAAAATAATTTTGTTAAAAATTAAATTAAATAGGATCTCTGTTGTTCTGATAACTTGTAAAGATAGTTGTAAGTATGTTTGAATATGATAAAAATAAATTTTACATAAGTAAGTAGGATTGTGTAACTTAGACTTGAAAGATAGTTTTAAAAAAAAAATGTTTTCAAATTATATGGAAAATATTTTTTTACTAAAAAATCAATGTAGGATCTCTGTTCCTTGAACTTGAAAAGCTGTTTTAAATATTTAAAAATTATGAAAATAATTTGGTTCCAAAAATATTGCATCTCTGTTTTCTGATAGATGTATTTGATTAATATCAAATGTTTTGAAATTTTAAAAATAAGTTTTTAATAATAGTGAGTAGGATCTCTGTTTCTGATAGCTAGGAGAATATAGTTTAAATGTTTTCAAATTATAATCCTCCCCCCTCTTCAAAATAATTTTTTAAGATTGTGAAATTAATACATAGGATCTCTGTTGCTTGATACTTGAAAGATATGTTTAAATGATTTTACAAATTATGAAAAATATTTTTGTACTAAGAGTAAGTAGGATCTCTGTTGCTTATACTTGAAAGTATAGTTTAAATGTTTATCAAATTATAAAAATAAATTGTTTAAAAAAATCCTAAATAGGAGTTATTTGTTGCTTGATACTTGAAAGATTTAGTTTAAATGTTTTCAAATTATGACAATATTAATTTTTACAAAGAGTAAGTAGGAATCTCTGTGGCTTAGACTTGAAAGATATTCTTAAAATGTTTTAAAATTATGAAAACAATTTGATTACAACAATCTATTTGGATCTCTGTTTCTGATAGTATGTAATTGATATTCAAATGTTTTGAATATTTAAAAATAAGTTTTTAATAAATGGGAGTATGGAATCTCTGTTTCTGTGTACTTGAGAATGATTATGTTTAAATGTTTTCAAATATCTAAAAAATAATTGTTTTTAAAAAAATATAAAAAGGATATCTGATTCGTAATATCTTGAAAGTATAGTTTAAATGTTTTTCAAATTATAGGAAATATTTTTTTATCAAAGTGGGAGTAAGTCGCATCTCTGTTGTCGCTTATACTTGAAAGATAGCTTTTATGTTTTCATATATTCTAAAAATAATTTTTTAAAAAAGATTTAAGTAGGTATCTCTGTTGTTGATATCTGTAAAGATACGTTTATTGTTTTCAAATTTTATCGAAAAGTATAATTTTTAATAGGAGTCAAGTGAGTTAGATTCTCTATTTCTGATACATTGGAAGATAGTTTAAATGTTTTCGAAATTTATATAAAAATGAAATTTTTTAAAAATTTAAAATAGGATCTCTTGTTGCTGTATAACTTGATAAAGATATGTTTTACAATAGATTTATCAAATTATGTAAAATATTTTTTTACAGAAAGAGTAAGTATGGATCTCTGTTGCTTATGACTTGAATAAGATTGATTTAAATGTTTATAAATTACTTGAAATAAATTTGTTTACTAAAAATTATGGGGATCTCTGTTTCTGATAGATAATTGATAATTAAATGTTTTGAAATTTTTAAAATAAGTTTTTAATAAAAGTGAGTAGGATCTTGTTTTGATACTTGAAGATAGTTTAAATGTTTTCAAATTATAAAAATAATTTTTTTAAAAAATTAAATAGGATCTCTGTTGCTGATACTTGAAAGATAGTTTAAATGTTTTCAAATTATAAAA
>JAQIZT010000667.1:12500-18863 GCA_029228515.1 Populus alba x Populus x berolinensis | reverse complement strand
CCGAAGGCAGCCCCCTGCGGGCAAGATAGCAAGCCAGCTAGGGGCTGTCGCGCTCCGCTTGCCGATATTTCCCACCGCTGGCATCGCTGCCGCATGCCTCGGGCCCGAAGGCATGCCCCCGCGGGGGGGCAATGGATAGCAAGCCAGCAGGGGCTCGTAGCGCTGCTCGGCAATATTTCCCCACCGCTGGCATCGCTGCCGCTGCAGGGCCCGTAGGCTGAGCCCCCCGGCGTGGCAAGATAGCAAGCCAGGGCAGGGGCTTTGTTCGCGCTTGATATTTCCCACCGCTTGGCATCGCTGCCGCTGCCACGGGGGGCCGGTAGGGCAGCCCCCCCTTGCGGGGCAAGATTAGCAAGCCAGTAGGGGCTGTCAGCGTTTGCCGATATTTCCCGACGATGGCATCGCTGCCGCTGCCACGGGCCCGAAGACTGCACCCCCGCGCGGCAAGCCGGCGGGACAAAGATTAGCAAGCCCAAGCTAGGTGGCTTTCTGTACCGACGTCTGCTGATATTTCCCCACATACTTGGCAGCGCTTTGCCGCTGCCTCGGGCCCGAGAAGGAAGCCCCACCTCGCGGGCAAGCATAATGCAAGCCAGCAGGGGCACTGTCCGCAGCCTTTGCCGATATTTCCCACGCCTGGCATCGCTAACTTGCCGCTGCCCGGGGCCCACCGAAGAGGCAGCCCCCCCCCATTAACCTTTTTTTTCTCGCGGGCATGATTAGGCAAAGCCATTAGCAGGGGCTGTCAGCGCTGCCGCTATTTCCCACGTTTTGGCATCGCCTGCCCGCTTAGCCACGGGCCGAAAGGCCCAGCCCCCTTCCGACGAGGCAAGATAGTTAGCAAGCCAGAACAGGGGCTGTCGCGTCGCTGCCGATATTTCACCACCGCTGGCATCGCGTGACCGCTGCCACGGGCCCGAAGGCTGGCCCACCTCCGCGGGCAGATAGCTATGAAAGCCAGCAGGGGCTTGTCGCGCATGCCCGGATATTTCCCACACGCATGGCATCGCTGCCGCTGCCCCGGAGCCCTGAAGGCAAGCCCCCAATGCGGGCGGAAATGAAGTGATAGCAAGCCAGCAGGGGCTGTCCGCGTTGCCGATATTTCCAACTGACTGTTACCTGGCATAGAACTGCCGGCTTGACACGGGCTCCGAAGGCAGCCCCCCCCGCGGGCAAGATAAGCAAGGCTAGCAGGAGGCTGTCCGCGCTGCCGGGTTATTTCCCAGCCGCTTGGCATCGCTGCCGATGCCTAGGGGGGCCGAAGGCCATGCCACATCCCGATGGCTAGATAGCAAAGCCAGGCAGGGGCTGGTCCGCGCCTGCCCGATTATTTCCCACCGCTGAGCATGACTGCCTGATTGCCACTGGGACACCGAGAGCAGCCCCCTAGCGGGCAAGATGAGCAAGGCCAGCAGGGGCTGTCCGCGCTGCACGATATTTCCCACTGCTGGGCATCAGCTGCCTGCTTGCCCCGGGCCCGGAAGGCAGCCCCTCACCAAGCGGAGCCGCCAACGACAGCAAGCCAGCAGGAGGGCATGTTCCGCGTCATGCCCAACGAATAATTTCCCACTAGCTTAAGGGCATCGCTAATCGCCCCGACTGCCCCAGGGCCCGAAGGCAGCCCCCTACCAGCGAGGCTAAACAGATTGCGAGCAAGCCAGCGGGGGCTGTCACGCTGTTGCCGATTTTTCCCACCGCTGGCATCGCTGGCCGCTGCCCCGGCGGCCCAGAAAGGCAGCCCCCCACCGCGGGCTAGATAGCACAGCCAGCAGGGGCTGTCCAGCGCTTGCCGATGTTTCCCACCATGCTGGGGCTCATCCGCTGTGCCGCTGCCGCCGGGGCCCCGAAGGCAGCCCCCCCTGCGGGCAAGATAGCAAGCCAAGGCCAGGGGCTCTGTCCCCGCGTCAGCTCCCCCGTTGCCGGGAGCCTACCCCTGAGGACGAATTTTCCTGCCAGGCCTGGCCAGCCCAGCGTGCCAGCCCGTGTGTTCGTCAACAATTCTGCGCTGCCGTTTTTCCCGCGACGGGCCTCCAGCGGCATTTCCGCCGGCTGCCGATTTATTTCCCAACTGTTGGCATCGCGCTGCTCCCGGCGCCCAGCGTGCGCTAGTCCTCACCCGCTCGGGGGGGGGTGGGCAGGCAACGATCGCAGGGGGCAAGGCCCGAAAGGCAGTCCCCCCCTGCGGGTAAGATAGTCCAAACGGCAGCAGGGGCTGTCCCCGCGTCAGCCCCCGTTGCGCAGCGCGGCAGGGGAAATCATTGCCGCGCAAGTCGCATAGGCAAAGCAGCCAGCCCAATCGCCCAAAGAGCCCAAGGGCCCCCAAGGGCCCAGGCAGCAGGCCCTCAGGCCCCCAGGCCCCAGCGCCCTCTAGCGCCCCAGCGGCTCAGCTCCCAGCGCCCCAGCGCGGGCAACTAGCGGCATCGCGCTTTGGGCGCACGCGTACGCAAGCGCTTGCGAGGTCTTTTTCGTGATTTTTATAGGGCGGATGGGTCGGACATCTGGGTCCGTCGCGGGCCGGAAACGGGTGCACGATGGCGGCGTTACTTCGGGCCGTAGAGGCCCCCCCGACGAGTGTAAGTCCGCAGCTCAGCAGCATCCCCCGCGGCAGGACCTAATGGGCGCCAGCCAGCGCGCCCCAATGGCCAGTCGGGGGCACCCCCCTAAAGATGCTATAAGTGTTTATTGCAGAGCTCCCTTGGCACGGGGCAGACACTACTTAATGGTCCCAGCTGTCACCCCCCCCCTCTAAAAAATTCATTTCTTAGAGTAATTTTGAGCTTGGGATATTTTGCACATAGGTTGGTCCAAAAATTCCACATCCCACCTTTTTAAATTTTTCCCAAGATTTTTTTCGAGGTCGGGAAAGTACAATTTTTTTTTTATTTTCCATACCATTAAAAATCAAGGATAATACGCAATAAATTAAGGAACACGGCCCGGAGGAATGACCCCAAATTTCGGCTGGCAAGACCTCCACAAAAATATGGCTGTATTTTACTGGATATGATTTCACGATGAAGAAAGCATGACGTTTTCTTGGCAGGGGATGCTGGGGAAAACCTGCTTTGGCAGCGCGCTAAATTGCCGCGGCCACCGGCAAGGAGCCCGGGGAAAAAAACTCTTGCTTTCACGGTCTTGGCCTCGCCCTCACCACCATCGGCCAGGCCTCTAATCAAATCCCCGCCCATTTCAGCAGTTGTGGCCGACTAGGGCAGTGATTTGAGCGACGCCAAGCCCGGTAATCCAGCACCCGGCCCGACGCTGGGGAGGAAGAGATCTCTTCTTCCAAGATAGCGAAACAACACATCGGGAGTTATGTTGATTTGGGCAGAGAATTGAATGACCTCTGCTTGCTGGGCAGCCAGCTGAAGGCCCATAGGAGCCTCCAAGCTGCCACAAATCCGCGCCCACGTGAGCCGATTTTTCCGACGTTGCCCGAATTGTCTGAACAGCCCCCCGTTCTGTCCGCAGCTGGCCGGAATTGTCCAACACATGCCTGCCTGCACTGTGTCTGTAACAGCCCCTGTTTCGTCAGCGCGTCCCTCCTTGACGAATTTTCCTGCCTGGCCTCAAAGGACTAGCCCAGCGTCCTGCCCGTGTTCGTGTACACAAATCTTGCTGGCTGACCAGGATTTTCTCCCCGACGGGCCACTCCAGCTGCCACATAATCCGCGCATGCCGATTTATTCCCACTGTTGGCATCGCTGCCGCTGCCCTGCCCCCTTGCGTTGTGCCTAGGCCCCAGTCGTTTTCGTGTACACAGCCTAGGATCTATAATCAGTCCGAGACTCAATCGCCAGCACCAGGCTTGCCGATTCTCTGCCTCGGACTTCTCCGATTTCGTCGTCGCTAGTTGCCGATTCCAACACTATGCCCGCTGTCGTTCTGAACTGACCCCTGCTTCGTCAGCGCAATCCCCTTGAACGATTTTTCCTGCCTGGCCTGGACAAGCCCAGCGTCCAGCCCAATGTTCGTCTCAAAAAATTACTATCCTTTCTGCGCTGTGGCCGAATTTTTCCCACTGTTGGATCATCAGCTGCCACTTTGGCCCCTTAGTGTGTGGCCCTAGGCCCCCTAGTCGTTTCCTGTTCAAGCCTAGGACTATATAATCGTCCAGATCATCGCCAGCAGCCAAAGCTGACCGATTCATGCCGATCCTTCTCCGAATTCCTGTCGGCGCTGAATCCGATTCCAACACTGCCCGCTGTGTACTGAACTAAACAAGCCCCCTGTTTCGGTCAGCGCATCCCCTTTGACGAATATCCTGCCTAGGGCCCTGGACAGCCCTAGCTGTCCAGCCCATGTTCGGTTCAAAAAATTCTCGCGCTGACCGATTTTTCCCGCTTAGTGGGCCCCAGCATCTGCGGATCTCCGCGCTTTGCGATTTCACCACATTTGGCATCGCTGCCCCTGGCCTTAGGCCGCCCAGTCATTTATATTATTTCGGGTTTTCACGCCTAGGACTATAAACAGTCCAGACTCATCGCCAGCACTCGGCTGCCGATTCATGCCCAGACTTCTAAGGCCGATTCTCTGTCGGCCTGCTGCCGATTTCCAGCCACTGCCCGCTGGTGTCTGAACAGCCCCTGCTTCGTCAGCGCATCCCCTTGACGAAATTTTCCTGCCTTGGCCTGGACAGCCCAGCGTCCCAGCCCCATGATTCGTTCAAAAAAACTGACGGACTGCACGAGACTTTTTTCCCACTGTGTGGCATCGCTGCCGCTGGCACCCAGTGCTGTTGTCCTAGGCCCCCAGTCGTTTTCGGTCAAGCCTAGGTACTAATAAATCAGTCTCGGACTCATCGCTCAGCACCGGCATGCCGATTCTGCCGCCACTTTCGCCGATTTCGTCGAGCGCTGCCGATTCCAGCACTGGCACGCTTGGTGTCTGAACAGTCCCCTGTATTCGTCAGCAGTAAATCCACCATTGACGATTTTTCCTTGCCTGGCTCTAACAGCCCAGCGACCAGCGCCCTATGTTCGTCAAAAAATCTTGGCGCTTGCCGATTTTACCCCGACGGGCCTCCAGCTGCGATTCTCCGCAGCTGCCGATTTTTCCCACTGTTGGCATCGCTGCCACTGCCACGGGGGGCGTTTTCGTTGCCTAGGCCCCCATAGTCGTTTTCGTCAAGCCTTCGGACATTATAAATCGTCCGGACTCTATCACGCCTAGCACCGTGCTGCCGATTCTGTACGGACTTTGCCGTCAGCTGACCGAGTCCACACTGCATGCTGTTCCGAACAGGGCCCCTGTTTTCGTCGGCGCATCCCCTCGACGAATTTTCCTGCCTGGCCTGGACAGCCCAGCGGTCAAGCCCGTGTTCGTCAAGCAATCGTATGCGCACTTCAGATCTTCCCCGAAACGTGGGGGCCTGCAGCTTGCCACAAATCTGCGCTGGACCCGACATCTTCCCCTTTGGTGGCATTGGCTGCCACTGCCACCGATGTGAGTACCAACAGCGTCTTTCTCTTCAAGCCTTGGAACTATCCAGTCCCGAGATTCCCGGGTAGCGCTTGTGCCCGGCATCAGATTCACCATCCATCCCAGCGTTCCTCGAAGCCGACGCCGTGCCCACTATAGAGGGGCCGGGGGCGACGAATCGGAGGGGCGACAATGGTTCTAGAATCTCAGTGGATCGTCAGGCAACGCGCAAAAGGCCACTCTGCCACTTACATATACCCCGTCGCGTATTTAAGTCGTATGCAAAAGGATTCCTAACCCGCCGCTCGGTGGTGGGAATTGTTACTTCCCTTAAGGCGGCCCGCGTCTCGGGCTCTTTCGCCGTCGAGGGCTTGGCCAACGGTCTCTACCGTGCCTCCGGGGCACAAAGAGAGGCCCCTACTGCAGGTCGGCAAATCGGACGAGCGGAGCGCACTGCGTACGCATCTAGCCACGGATTATTGATCCTTAGAGGCGTTCAGTCATAATTCCAAACGCACGGTAGCTTCGCGCCACTGGCTTTTCAACCAAGCGCGATTGACCAATTGTGCGAATCAACTGGTTCCAAAATTCTCTCGTACTAGGTTGGATTACTATTGCCGACACTGTCATACAGTAGGGTAAAACTAATCCTGTCTCCACGACGGTCTAAACCCAGCACACGTTCCCGTATTGGTCGGGTGATCACAATTCCAAACACTTGGTTAATTCTGCTTCTAACAATGATTAGGAAGAGCCGACATCGAAGGAATCAAAAAGGCAACGTTCGCGCTATGAACGCTTGGCTGCCACAAGCCAGTTATCTCCCTTGTATTGTCTGGGTATACTTTTCTGTACAGCCATCTAGCTTCAAATTCACCGAAGGTCTAAAGGATCGATATTAGGCCAACGCTTTCCAACGGTTAGTATTCGTACTGGAAATCA
>JAQIZT010000667.1:0-5000 GCA_029228515.1 Populus alba x Populus x berolinensis | reverse complement strand
CAGCGCCTAGCCCTCTACTCCCGCGCGGGGGGCAGTGCAAGAGCGCAGCTTGCCCCGGGCCCGAAGGCTGCCCCCCCGTCGGGCAAGATAGCAAGCCAGCAGGGGCTGTCCGCCGCCTGGACGAATATTTCCTCCCACCGCTGGCATCGCTTGCCCCGCTGCCACGGGGCCCGAAGGCAGCCCCCCCGCGGGCAAGATAGCAAGCCAGCATGGGCCCCTGTCCGCGCTGCCGATATTTCCCACCCGCTTGCATCGGCTGCCGCTGCCCCGGGCCCGAAGGGCAGCCCCCCCGCGGGCAAGAATAGCAAGCCAGCAGGGGCTGTCCCGCGCTTGCGATATGTCCCCACCGCTGGCATCGCTGCGGCGCTGCCGACGGGCCCGAAGGCAGCCACCCCGCGGGGCAAGATAGCAAGCCAGCAGGGGCTGTCCGCCCGCTGCCGATATTTCTCCACCGCTGGCATCGCTGGCCGCTGCGCCGGGCCCGAAGGCACCCCCCCCGCGGGCAAGAATAGTGCCAAGCCAGCAGGGGCCTGTCGCGTCGCTGCCGATCATTTCCCACCGCTAGCATCGCTTGCCAGCTGCCGACGGGCCCGAAGGCAGCCCCCCCAGCGGGCAAGTAGCAAGCCAGCAAGGGGCTGTCCGCTCTGCCGATTATTTCCCGCCGCTGGGCACTCGCTGCCGCTGCCACGGGCCCGAAGGCAGCCCCGCCCCGCGGGCAAGATAGCAAGCCAGCTGGGGCCTGGTCCGCGCTGCCGATATTTCCCACCGCTGGCATCGCTGGCCGACTGGCACGGGCCCGAAGGCAGCCCCCCCGCGGGCAAGATAGCAAGCCAGCAGGGGCCTGTCCCGCGCTGCCGATATTTCCCACCGATGGCATCGCTGCCGCTGCGACGGGCCCGAAGGCAGCCCCCCCGCGGGCAAAGATAGCTAGCCAGCAGGGGGCTGTCCGCGCTGCCAGATATTTCCCAACCGCTGGCATCTGCTGCGAGCTGCCACGGGCCCTAAAAATGCGAAGGCAGCCCCCCCGCGGGCAAGATAGCAAGCCGAGCAGGGGCTGTCCGCGCTAGCCGATATTTTCCCCAACCGCTGGCATCGCTGCCGCGGCCCCGGGCCCGAAGGCAGCCCCCCCGCGGGCAAGATAGCAAGCCAGCAGGGGGCTCTCCGCGCTGTATGCCGATATTTCCCACCGCTGGCAATCTGCTGCCCGCTGCCGACGGGCCCGAAGGCAGCCCACCCCGCGGGCCAAGATAGCAAGCCAGCAGGGGCTGTCCCCCGCGCCTGCCGATATTTCCCACCGCTGGGCATCGCTGCCTGCTGCCCCGGGCCCCGAAGGCAGCCCCCCCGGCGGGCAAGATAGCAAGCCAGCAGGGGCTGTCCGCGCTGCCGATAGTTCCCACCGCTGGCATCGCTGCCGCTGCACCGGGCCCGAAGGCAGCCCCCCCGCGGGCAAGATAGCAAGCCAGCAGGGGCTGTCCGCGCTGCCGATATTTCCCACCGCTGGCATCGCTGCCGCTGCCCCGGGCCCGAAGGCAGCCCCCCCAGGCGGGCAAGATAGCAAGCCAGCAGGGGCTGTCTGCGCCTGCCGATATTGTCCCTACCGCTGGCAATCGATGCCGCCGCTGCACGGGCCCGAAGGCAGCCCCCCCGCGGGCAAGATTAGCAAGCCAGCAGGGGGCTGTCCGCGCTGCCGATATTTCCCACCGCTGGGCATCGCTGCCGCCAGCTGCCCCGGGCCGCGACGGCAGGCCCCCACGCGGGCAAGATAGCAAGCCAGCAGGGGACTGTCCCCTGCGTCAGCCCCCCTTGCCGTAGTTCCTACACCCTAGACGAATTTTCCTGCCAGGCCTGGCCAGACCCAGCGTCCCATCCCCGTGTTCGTCAACAAATCTGCGCTGCCGATTTTCCCGCCACGGGGCCCTCCAGCGGAATTTACCGCGCTGCCGATTTTTCCCACTGCTTTATCGCTGCCACGAAAGCTGCCCCCCAGGCGTGTGCCTAGCCCACTCCCGCGCGGGGGTCAGGCAAGAGCGCAGGGGGCCAGGGCCCGAAGGCAGCCCCCCCGCGGGTAAGATAGCAAGGCAGCAGGGGGTCTTTGTCCCTCAGCGTCAGCCACCCGTTGCGCAGCGCGGCATGGGAACCACTGCGCACATAACGCCGCAGCCGCAAATGCAGCGCGCCCAATCGCCCAAGAGCCCAGGGCCCCCAAGTAGGCCCCAGGCCCTCAGGCCCAGGCCCCCAGGGCCCCAGGCCCCCAGGCCCCAGCCCCAGCCCCAGCGCCCCACAGCGCCCAGCAGCGGGCGCGGGCCGGCGCGCGGCGCTCGCGCGCGAGGCGTGTGATTTTTATAGGGCGGTGGTCGGAAATCCAGGGTCGTCGCCGGCCAGGAAAAACGGCGTCATCGATGGCGGCGTTTTACTTCGGGCCGTTGAGGCCCCCCACGTTAGTCCGCAGCGTAGCACATCAGCACCCCCGCGGGCAGGCCGTATGGGCGCCAGCCAGCGCGCCCCATGGGCCATGTCGGGGGGCACCCCCTAAAGAGCTAGTAAGTGTTATTTGCAGCTCTGGCCAAGGAGGTAAGACACTACTTAGGTCCACAGCTGTCACCCCCCCTCTAAAAATTCATTTCTTGGTATTTTGAGCTGAAATTTTGCACATAGGTTGGCATAAAATCCAATCACACCTTTATAAATTTTCCCAGATTTTTTCGAGGTCGGAGAAGTATTTTTTTTTTTATTTTTCCTACCATTGAAAATCAAGGAAATACGCAAAAATAGGAACCGGCCCCGGACATTGACCCCACAATTCGGCTGGCTAGCCTTCACAAAAATATGGCTGATTTTACTGGATTGATTTCACGTGGAAAGCACGACGTTTCTCTTGGCGGGATGCGGGAAAACCGGCATGCGCGCATGCGCCGGGCCAGCGGCAGGTAGCCCCGCCAGGGAAAACTCTTGCTTTCACCGGTCTTGGCCCTCCCCTCACCTAACCATGGCAGGCCTCATAATAATCCCCTCCCATGCAGCAGTTGTGGCCGAATTAGGGCAGTGATTTTTGAAACGATACGCAGGCCTGCAGGTTAAAATCGCACCCGGCCGACGCAGGGGAGGAAGATGAATCTCTTCTTCCCAAGGATAAGCGAACCAACAACCATCGGGAGTTATTGTTGATAGGGCAGAGAATCATTTTAATGGACTCGTTGCGCGGCAGGCCCAGCTGATAGGGCACTCCAGCTGCACAAAATCACGCGCTTATATGCCTGATTTTTCCGACAGTGTGCGCGATATGTCCTGAACAGTCACCCTCGTTCGTCCGCGCTTGCCGATTCACAACACTGCCACTGCTGTGGTCTCTGAACAAAAGCCCCTGTGTTCAGTCAGCGCGTCCCCTCGACGAATTGTTCTCTGCTCTGAGCCTGGGATCAGCCCAGCGTCCAGCCCGTGTTCGTCAACATTATCTGCGCTGCCGATTTTTCCCCGACGGGCCTCCAGCTGCACAAATCCGCGCTCTTTGCCCGATTTTTCCCAACTGTTTGGCAATCGCAGCCACGGCTAGCTGCCCTGCCCCAGCGTGTGCCTAGGCCCCCAGTCTTATTTCGTCACGCCTTGTAACTATTAACAGTCCGGACTCATCGCCAGTCATCCGGCTGCCGATCTCTGCCGGACTTCTCCGATTTCCGTCTCGGCGCTGCCGATTCCAGCACTTAGGCCCGCTGTGTCTCTGAACAGCCCTTGCTTCGTCAGCGCAATCCCCTTGACGATTTTCCTTGCCTGGCCTGGACAGCCCACGCGTCCAGCCCTATTGTTCGTCAAAAAATCTTGCGCCATGGCCAGATTTTTCCCCCAGCCTGTGGGTCATAGCTTGCCAACCGGCTAAGCCCCAGTGCGTGTCCTAGGCCCCCAGTCTTTTATTTCGTCAAGGCTCTAGGCCGACTATAATTTACGTCCGGATCTCATTCGCCTAGGCACCGGCTGCCGATAATCTGCCGACTTCTGCCCGATTTCCGTCGGCGCTGCCCGAATTCCAACACTGCCACCTGCTGTCTGTCTGAACAGGCCCCTGCTTCGTCAGCTGCTTCCCCTCTGACGAATTTTTCCTGCCTGGCCTGGACAGATCCCAGCGTCCAAGGCCCATGTTCGTCCCACCAAAAATCTTGCGCTGGGGTGCCGTCTGTTTTCCCCCGGCTGTGGGCATATGCTGCTACTGCCCCAGTTGGCATCGTGTCTTAGAGCCCTCCAGTCGTTTCAAGTTCGTAACAGCCTGGGAAAATTAACATTCGTACGGACTCATCGCCAGCACGCGCTGCCGATTCTGCCGACTTTCCAGATTTCGTCGGCGCTTTGCCGATTCCAACACTGCCTGCTATGTGTTACTGAACAGACATGTTTCGTCAGCGCCGTCCCCTTGACGAATTTTCCTCGCCTGGCCTAGACAGCCCAGCGTCCAGCCTGTGTTCCGTCAACCAACTCTGCTCTGCCTATTTTCCCGACGGGCCTCCAGCTGCGGATCCTCGCGCTGCCGATTTTTCCCCACTGTTTGCATCGCTGCCCCTGCCTAGGCCCCCACGTCTTTTTCGTCACGCCTAGGACTATAATCGTCCGGACTCATCGCCAGCACCGGCTGCCGATTCTGCCGACTTTCCGATTTCGTCGGCGCTGCCGATTCCAGCACTGCCCTGCTGTGTCTGAACAGCCCCTGCTTCGTCAGCGCATCCCCTTGACGAATTTTCCTGCCTGGCCTGGACAGCCCAGCGTCCAGCCCATGTTCGTCAAAAATCTGCGCTGCCGATTTTTACCGCTGCTGGGGTTGCCATCGCTGCCGTGCCCCAGCGCCTGCCTAGGCCCCAGTCTTTTTCGTCACGCCTAGGACTATAAACAGTCCAGACTCATCGCCAGCACGGCTGCCGATTCTGCCGACTTCGCGATTTCGTCGGCGCTGCCGATTCCAGCACTGCCGGCTGTGTTCCGAACAGCCCCTGTTTCGTCGCGCATCCCCTTGACGAATT
>JAQIZT010000666.1:15000-17500 GCA_029228515.1 Populus alba x Populus x berolinensis | reverse complement strand
GGACACCACGGCGACGTTGCGGTGCTCTTCCAGCCGCTGGACCCTACCTCCGACTAAGTCGTTTCCAGGGTGGGGGGGCTGTTAAAAAGAAACAGATAACTCTTCCCGAAGCCCCCGCCGACGTCTACGGGACTCCCTTGAACGTTGCCGTCAGCCGCCACGTCCCGGTTCAGGAATTTTAACCCGATTCTCCTTTCGAAGCTCGCGCGCGAACGCGCTGTCGGACGGGCTTCCCCCGTCTCTTAGGATAGACTAACCCATGTGCAAGTGTGCCGTTCACATGGAACCTTTCCCCTCTTCGGCCTTAAAAGTTCTCATTTGAATATTTTGCTACTACTAAAAACAAAAAATACCCACCAAGATCTGCACCGAGGGCCGCTTCCGGCCCGGGCTCGCGCCCCGGGTTTTGCAGCGACCGCCGTCGCCCTCCTACTCATCGGGGGCCTGGCGCTTGCCCCGACCGGCCGGGTATAGGTCGCGCGCTTCAAGCGCCATCTTTTTCGGGGCTAGTTGATTCGGCAGCGTGAGTTGTTACACACTCCTTAGCGGATTTCGACTTCCATGCACACAGTACTGCTGTCCTTAATCGACCAACACCATTTGTGGGTTCTAGGTTAGCGGCGCAGTTGGGCACCGTAACCCGGCTTCCGGTTCATCCCGCCTCGCCAGTTCTGCCTTACCTAAATGGCCCACTATGGAGCTCTCGATTCCGCTGGCGCGGCTCAACGAAGCGGCCGCGCCGTCCTACCTATATAAAGTTTGAGAATTTAGGTCTGTGGGCGTTGCGCCCCCGATGCCTCTAATCATTGGCTTTAATCGATAGAACTCGCACCGAGCTCCAGCTATCCTGAGGGAAACTTCGGAGGGAAATCCAGCTACTAGACGGTTCGATTAGTCTTTCGCTCCCTATACCCAAGTCAGACGAACGATTTGCACGTCAGTATCGCCTGCGGGCCTCCACCAGAGTTTCCTCTGGCTTCGCCCCGCTCAGGCATAGTTCACCATCTTTCCGGGTCCCGACAGGCATGCTCTCACTCGAACCCTTCTCAGAAGATCAAGGTAGGTCGGCGGTGCAACCCTCGAGGGGATCCCGCCAGTCAGCTTCCTTGCGCCTTACGGGTTTACTCGCCCGTTGACTCGAAACACATCGGCAGAATCCTTGGATCCGGGTTTCAAGACGGGACGAATGGGGAGCCCACAGGCCGATGCCCGGAGCGCGCATGTGCAGGGGCACGCCGTGACCGGCGCAGCGCTGCAGTCCACGATCGCGACGGACGCGGTCTCCACGGGGCGTTTCAAAGGCCCGGGCTCATGGGCCGCCACCGCGATCCGCATCGGTCCACGCCCCCGAGCCGATCGGCGGACCGGCCGTAAACCGTTCCACATCCGACCGGGGCGCTTCGCCGGACCCCATCCTCTTCCCTCCCGACAATTTCTAGCACTCTTTGACTCTCTTTTCAAAGTCCTTTTCATCATTCCCTCGCGGTTCTTGTTTGCTATCGGTCTCTCGCCCGTATTTAGCCTTGGCGACGGAATTTACACGACCCGATTGGGGCTGCATTCCCCAAACAACCCGACTCGCAGACAGCGCCTCGTGGTGCGGCAGGTGTCCAGCCACGACGGGGCTCTCACCCTCTCCGGCGCCCCTTGCCAGGGGACTTGGGGCCTGGTCCGCCGCTGAGGACTGCTTCTCCAGACTAAAATTTGGACGCCGCAGGCGCCTGATTCTCAAGCTGGGCATTTCCCGGTTCGCTCGCCGTTACTAGGGGAATCCTTGTATGTTTCTTTTCCTCCGCTTATTGATATGCATTAAACTCAGCGGGAAGTCCCGCCTGACCTGGGGTCGCAACGGAGAGCATCCTAGAATGTTCGATGTCCGAGGGCTCCTGGAGATCCCGGGGGCGACAGGCGCGCGCCACGACCGTGTCCGAGGGTCTCTCAACCACCGCTCGTCGTGGACGGACCGTCGCCGTGGACTCGAATGTGGGCCAACCGCGAGCTGGGAGCGCGCTGGGTAGACCAGTATCGGCCCCCGCCCTCGCGAGCGGGGGAGAGGGGGCGACGATGCGTGACACCCAGGCAGACGTGCCCTCGACCAGGAGGCCTCGGGCGACAACTTGCGTTCAAAGACTCGAAGGTTCACGGGATTCTGCAAATTCACACCAAGTATCGCATTTCGCTACGTTGCTTCATCGATGCGAGAGCCGAGATATTCCGTTGCCGAGGGTCGTTTTGATTATCACCCGAAGAAGGCGCGCCCCCGGACGCCGAGGCCTTCGGGGGCGCGCTCCCTAGTACTCAAATTTCCTTGGCGCTTCTCGCGGCCGGGGTTCGTTTGCGAGCCGCGCAAGGGCGCAGACGCGTTCCATCACGGGCCGCTGGAGGACGCTGAGGGGGGGGGTGCCCCCCGAGGCCCGCTTGTCATGCCACGGGTTCGCGGGTCGTTCTGCTAGGCAGGTTTCGACAAATGATCCTTCCGCAGGGTTCACCTACGGTAAAC
>JAQIZT010000666.1:0-2500 GCA_029228515.1 Populus alba x Populus x berolinensis | reverse complement strand
AAGCCGCGGGGGACGCGGGGGATCTCGAAGGGACACGCAACAAGCCGCGGGGGACGCGGCGGATCTCGAAGGGACAGGCCGCGGGGGGGAGCAACGGGGACAATCATTCGGGGGGCCATCTGCCTCAGCTCGGAAGACGGAGGCCAGGCCTCGGCAGCGGGCACATCGCGCAGGAGCTTGGGGATGGCGAGGAGAGCCAGCACCTTGGCAGGAGCGCCGCAACTGAATGCAGCACGCCCACGCTGGTACAGCTCTCCTCGCAATCCCCAAGCTCGGCGGGTCCGCACCAGACACGTCGGCCAGGCCTCCAGCTTGCGAGCACAGGCAGCGGCCACCGCTGCCGTGACGTCGCGCCAAGCCGTTGGGCGCGTTGGGGCTGCCAGCACCTTGGCACGAGGGGAATCCTGTTAAGGCCCCACACCCGAGACCGCGGATAAGCAGCCCCAACGCGCCCCAACGGCTTGGAGCGGGTCACGGCAGCGGTGGCCGGAATCGGGACGTCGCCGTTACGTAGCGCCAAGCCGTTGGGCGCGTTGGGGCTGCAGCACCTTGGCACGAGGGGAATCCTGTTAAGGCCCCACGCCCGAGACCGCGGATAAGCAGCCCCAACGCGCCCAACGGCTTGGAGCGGGTGACGGGCAGGGATTCCGGCCACCGCCACCGGGACGTCGCGGCAAGCTGAGAGGCGCGCGTCGGCTGCCAGCACCTTGGAACGAGCGCGGCTTGTTAAGGCCCCACGCCCACGCCGCGGATAAGCGCCCCAACGCGCCCAACGGCTTGGAGCGGTGTCCCGGGGACGGTGGCCGGAATCGTGACGTCGCGCCAAGCCGTTGGGCGCGTTGGGGCTGCCTATTGGTTGGCACGAGCGCTGGCAAATCAGAGTGCGTGCGCGCCCGCAGCCGCGGATAAGCAGCCCCAACGCGCCCAACGGCTTGGAGCGGGTCACAGGGACGGTGGCCGGAATCGGGTCGTCGCCGGCCGGAAAACGGGTCATCGATGGCGGCGTTCCTTCGGGCCATGAGGCCCCCCACGTTAGTCCGAGTATAGCAGCAGCCCACAAATCCCCCGCGGCAGGCCTATGGGCGCCAGCCAGCGCGCCCCATGGCCAGTCAGGGGGCACCCCCCTAAAGAGCTATAAGTGTTATTGCAGCTCTGGCAGGGGTAGACACTACTAGGTCCCAGCTGTCACCCCCCTCTAAAAAATTCATTTCTTGGTATTTTGAGCTGAAATTTTGCACATGGCTGGCAAAAATCCAATCCAAACTTTATAAATTTTCCCAGATTTTTTCGAGGTCGGGAAGTATTTTAATTTTATTTTCCTATCATATTAAAAATCAAGGAAATACGCAAAAATAGGAACCGGCCCGGAATGACCCCAAATTTGGCTCGGCAGCCTCACAAAAATAATGGCTGATTTTTAACTGGATTGGTTTCATGTGGAACGCACGACGTTATCTTGGCGGGATGCGAGAAAACCGGCAGCGCGCCATGTGCGCGGCCAGCGACGTCGGGCTGGCCCCAGCAGCGCCTAGCCTCTCCCGCGCGGGGGGCAGGCAAGAGCGCAAGCTGCCCCGGGCCCGAAGGCAGCCCCCCCCGACGGGCAAAGACCTAGACAAGCCAGACAGGGGCTGTCCGCGCGGGGGATGCCGATATTTCCCACCCGCTGGCATCGCTGCCGCTCGCCCAACGGGCCCGAATGGCAGCCCCCCCGCGGGCACGATAGCCCAGCCAGCAGGGGCTGTCCGCGCTGCCGCTATTTCCCACCGCTGGCATCGCTGCCGCTGCCCCGGGCCCGAAGGCAGCCCCCGGGGCAAGAAAGCAAGCCAGCAGGGGCTGTCCGCGCAGCCGATATTCCCGACCGCTGGCATCGCTGCAGCTGCCGACGGGCCCGAAGGCAGCCCCCCCCGCGGGGCAACGTTAGCAAGCCAGCAGGGGCTTTGTCCGCGCTGCCGATTATTTCCCCCTGCTGGCATCGCTGCCGCTGCAACGGCCCGAAGGCAGCCCCCTCCGCGGGCACGATAGCCAGCCAGCATGGGCTGTCCGCGCCTGCCGATATTTCCCTCCAGCTTGCATCGCTGCCGCTGCCCACGGGCCCGAAGGCAGCCCCCCCGCGGGCAAGATAGCAAGCCAGCAGGGGCTGTCCCGCGCTGCCGATATTTCCCACCGATGGCATCGCTCACTGGGCTGCCACGGGCCCGAAGGCAGCCCCCCCGCGGGCAGGATTAGCAAGCCAGCAGGGGCTGTCCGCGCTGCCGATTTTTCCACTGCTGGCATCGCTGCCGCTGCACGGGCCGAAGGCAGCCCCGCGGGCAAGATAGCAAGCCAGCAGGGGCTGTCCGCGCTGCCGATATTTCCCACTGCTGGCATCGCTGCCGCTGCCCGGGCCCGAAGGCAGCCCCCCCGCGGGCAGATAGCAAGCCAGCAGGGGGCTGTCGCGCTGCGATATTTCCCATCCCATGCTGGCGCATCGCTGCCGCTGCCCGGGCCGAAGGCAGCCCCG
>JAQIZT010000665.1:15000-18903 GCA_029228515.1 Populus alba x Populus x berolinensis | reverse complement strand
CTGTCGAGGCCAGGCAGGAAAATTCGTCAAGGGGACGCGCTGACGAAACAGGGGCTGTTCAGACACAGCAGGCAGTGTTGGAATCGGCAGCGCGGACGAACGAGGGGCTGTTCAGACAAATCGGCAACGTCGGAAAAATCGGCAGCGCGGATTTGTGCAGCTGGAGGCCCTATCAGCTGGCTGCCCGCAACGAGTCATTCAATTCTCTGCCCTATCAACATAACTCCCGATGTGTTGTTCGCTATCTTGGAAGAAGAGATCTCTTCCTCCCCGCGTCGGCCGGGTGCGATTACCCGGCGGCGTCGTTCAAATCACTGCCCTATCGGCCACAACTGCTGATGGGGGGGATTAGAGGCCGGCCATGGTGGTGAGGGGAGGCCAAGACCGTGAAAGCAAGAGTTTTCCCGGGGCTCCTCCGGTGGCCGCGGCATGCGCGCTGCCGGTTTTCCCGCATCCCGCCAAGAAAACGTCATGCTTTCCACGTGAAATCAATCCAGTAAAATCAGCCATATTTTTGTGAGGCTGCCAGCCGAATTTGGGGTCATTCCGGGCCGGTTCCTATTTTTGCGTATTTCCTTGATTTTTAATGGTAGGAAAATAAAAAAAAATACTTCCCGACCTCGAAAAAATCTGGGAAAATTTATAAAGGTGGATTGGATTTTTGCCAACCTATGTGCAAAATTTCAGCTCAAAATACCAAGAAATGAATTTTTTAGAGGGGGGGTGACAGCTGGGACCTAGTAGTGTCTGCCCCTGCCAGAGCTGCAATAACACTTATAGCTCTTTAGGGGGTGCCCCCCGACTGGCCATGGGGCGCGCTGGCTGGCGCCCATAGGCCTGCCGCGGGGGATTTGCGAGCTGCTGCTACACACGTGGGGGGCCTCACGGCCCGAAGTAACGCCGCCATCGATGACCCGTTTTCCGGCCGGCGACGACCCGATTCCGACCACCGCCCTATAAAAATCACACGCGCGCGCGCGCGCCCGCCCGCGCCCGCGCCCGCGTCTGCGCTTGGCGCTGGGGCGCTGGGGCCTGAGGGCCTGGGGCCCTTGGGGGCCCTTGGGCTCTTGGGCGATTGGGCGCGCGCGCGCGCGCGGCAATGATTTCCATGCCGCGCTGCGCAACGGGGGCTGACGCGGGGACAGCCCCTGCTGGCTGGCTATCTTACCCGCGGGGGGGCTGCCTTCGGGCCTTGCCCCCCTGCGCTCTTGCCTGCCCCCCGCGCGGGAGAGGCTACGCACACTCTGCGGCAGCGATGCCAGCAGTGGGAAAAATCGGCAGCGCGGACAGCCCCCGCTGGCTTGCTGTCGTGCCCGCGGGGGGGCTGCCTTCGGGCCCGGGGCAGCGGCAGCGATGCCAGCAGTGGGAAAAATCGGCAGCGCGGACAGCCCCCGCTGGCTTGCTGTCGTGCCCGCGGGGGGGCTGCCTTCGGGCCCGGGGCAGCGGCAGCGATGCCAGCAGTGGGAAAAATCGGCAGCGCGGACAGCCCCCGCTGGCTTGCTGTCGTGCCCGCGGGGGGGCTGCCTTCGGGCCCGGGGCAGCGGCAGCGATGCCAGCAGTGGGAAAAATCGGCAGCGCGGACAGCCCCCGCTGGCTTGCTGTCGTGCCCGCGGGGGGGCTGCCTTCGGGCCCGGGGCAGCGGCAGCGATGCCAGCAGTGGGAAAAATCGGCAGCGCGGACAGCCCCCGCTGGCTTGCTGTCGTGCCCGCGGGGGGGCTGCCTTCGGGCCCGGGCAGCGGCAGCGATGCCAGCAGTGGGAAAAATCGGCAGCGCGGACAGCCCCCGCTGGCTTGCTGTCGTGCCCGCGGGGGGCTGCCTTCGGGCCCGGGGCAGCGGCAGCGATGCCAGCAGTGGGAAAAATCGGCAGCGCGGACAGCCCCCGCTGGCTTGCTGTCGTGCCCGCGGGGGGGCTGCCTTCGGGCCCGGGGCAGCGGCAGCGATGCCAGCAGTGGGAAAAATCGGCAGCGCGGACAGCCCCCGCTGGCTTGCTGTCGTGCCCGCGGGGGGGCTGCCTTCGGGCCCGGGGCAGCGGCAGCGATGCCAGCAGTGGGAAAAATCGGCAGCGCGGACAGCCCCCGCTGGCTTGCTGTCTTGCCCGCGGGGGGGCTGCCTTCGGGCCCGGGGCAGCGGCAGCGATGCCAGCAGTGGGAAAAATCGGCAGCGCGGACAGCCCCCGCTGGCTTGCTGTCTTGCCCGCGGGGGGCTGCCTTCGGGCCCGGGGCAGCGGCAGCGATGCCAGCAGTGGGAAAAATCGGCAGCGCGGACAGCCCCCGCTGGCTTGCTGTCGTGCCCGCGGGGGGGCTGCCTTCGGGCCCGGGGCAGCGGCAGCGATGCCAGCAGTGGGAAAAATCGGCAGCGCGGACAGCCCCCGCTGGCTTGCTGTCTTGCCGCGCGGGGGGGCTGCCTTCGGGCCCGGGGCCCCTGCGCTCTTGCCTGCCCCCCGCGCGGGAGAGGCTAGGCGCTGCTGGGGCCAGCCCGACGTCGCTGGCCGCGCATGCGCGCTGCCGGTTTTCTCGCATCCCGCCAAGAAAACGTCGTGCTTTCCACATGAAACCAATCCAGTAAAATCAGCCATATTTTTGTGAGGCTGCCAGCCGAATTTGGGGTCATTCCGGGCCGGTTCCTATTTTTGCGTATTTCCTTGATTTTTAATGGTAGGAAAATAAAAAAAAATACTTCCCGACCTCGAAAAAATCTGGGAAAATTTATAAAGTTGGATTGGATTTTTGCCAACATATGTGCAAAATTTCAGCTCAAAATACCAAGAAATGAATTTTTTAGAGGGGGGGTGACAGCTGGGACCTAGTAGTGTCTACCCCTGCCAGAGCTGCAATAACACTTATAGCTCTTTAGGGGGGTGCCCCCTGGCTGGCCATGGGGCGCGCTGGCTGGCGCCCATAGGCCTGCCGCGGGGGATTTGTGGGCTGCTGCTATGCTCGGACTAACGTGGGGGGCCTCATGGCCCGAAGTAACGCCGCCATCGATGACCCGTTTTCCGGCCGGCGACGACCCGATTCCGGCCACCGTCCCTGTGACCCGCTCCAAGCCGTTGGGCGCGTTGGGGCTGCTTATCCGCGGCTGCGGGCGCGCACGCACTCTGATTTGCCAGCGCTCGTGCCAACCAATAGGCAGCCCCAACGCGCCCAACGGCTTGGCGCGACGTCACGATTCCGGCCACCGTCCCTGTGACCCGCTCCAAGCCGTTGGGCGCGTTGGGGCTGCTTATCCGCGGCTGCGGGCGCGCACGCACTCTGATTTGCCAGCGCTCGTGCCAACCAATAGGCAGCCCCAACGCGCCCAACGGCTTGGCGCGACGTCACGATTCCGGCCACCGTCCCTGTGACCCGCTCCAAGCCGTTGGGCGCGTTGGGGCTGCTTATCCGCGGCTGCGGGCGCGCACGCACTCTGATTTGCCAGCGCTCGTGCCAACCAATAGGCAGCCCCAACGCGCCCAACGGCTTGGCGCGACGTCACGATTCCGGCCACCGTCCCCGGGACCCGCTCCAAGCCGTTGGGCGCGTTGGGGCTGCTTATCCGCGGCGTGGGCGTGGGGCCTTAACAAGCCGCGCTCGTTCCAAGGTGCTGGCAGCTGACGCGCGCCTCTCAGCTTGCCGCGACGTCCCGGTGGCGGTGGCCGGAATCCCTGCCCGTCACCCGCTCCAAGCCGTTGGGCGCGTTGGGGCTGCTTATCCGCGGTCTCGGGCGTGGGGCCTTAACAGGATTCCCCTCGTGCCAAGGTGCTGGCAGCCCCAACGCGCCCAACGGCTTGGCGCTACGTAACGGCGACGTCCTGATTCCGGCCACCGCTGCCGTGACCCGCTCCAAGCCGTTGGGCGCGTTGGGGCTGCTTATCCGCGGTCTCGGGTGTGGGGCCTTAACAGGATTCCCCTCGTGCCAAGGTGC
>JAQIZT010000665.1:0-7500 GCA_029228515.1 Populus alba x Populus x berolinensis | reverse complement strand
TTTATAGTCCTAGGGCGTGACGAAAAAAGACTGGGGGCCAAGGCAGGGGCAGCGATGCCAACAGTGGGAAAAATCGTGGCAAGAGCGCGGAAGATCCGCAGCTGGAGTCCCGTCGGGGAAAATCCGCAGCGCAGATTTGTTGACGAACACAGGGCTTGGACGCTGGGCTGTCTAGGCCAGGCAGGAAAATTCGTCGCAAGGGACGCGCTGACGAAACAGGGGCTGTTCAGAACACAGGCAGGCAGTGTTGGAAATCGGCAGCGCCGACAGAAAATCGGCGAAGGTCGGCAGAATCGGCAGCCGGTGCTGGCGATGAGTCCGGACGGATTTATAGTCCCAGGCTTGACGGAAACGACTGGGTATAAGCGGCCTAGACACAGCACTGGGGCAGTGGCAGCTCTATGCCAACAGTGGAGAAAAATCTGGCAGCGCAGAATTTTTGTAGCGAACATGGGCTGGTACGCTGGGCTGTCCAGGCCCAGGCAGGAAAAAATCTGTCAAGGGGATGCGCTTGACGTAAAAAAGCCCCAAAAAAAGGGGCTGTTCAGACACAGCGGGCAGTGGAGGAATCGGAAAACGCACATGCGCCGACAGAAATGGGGAGAAGTCGGGCAGAATCGGCAGCCGGTGCTGGCGATGAAGTTCTTGACTGTTTATAGTCCACTAGGCGTGTACGGAAAAAGACTGGGGGCCTAGGGCAAGCCTGGCTTGGCAGCGATTGCCAACAGTGGGAAAAATCGGCAGCGCGGAGATACCGCAGCTGGAGGCCCGTTCGGGGAAAAATCCGGGCAGCGCAGATTTGTTGACGAACACCGGGCTGGACGCTAGGGCTGTACGAGGCCAGGCAGGAAAAAATTCGTTCAAGGGGTACGCGCTGACGAAACAGGGCGGCTGTTCAAAGATCACAGCAGGTCAGTGTTTGGAATCGGCAGCGCGGTACGAACGAGGGGCTGTTCTCAGAACAAATCGGGACAACGTTCGGAAAAATCCTGGCAGCGCGGGATTTGTGCAGCTGGAGGCCCTATCAAGCTGGCTCTTGCCCGCAAACGGAGTCATTCAATTCTCTGCCCCCCCCCCCTTATAATCAACAAAACTCCCGATGTGTTGTTTCGCTATCTTGGAAGAAGAGATCTCCTTCCTCCCCGCGTTCGGCCCGGGTGCGATTACACCGGCGGCGTGCGTTCAAATCACTGCCCTTATCCCGGCCACAACTGCTGAGATAGAGGGGGGGATTAGAGGCCGGCCATGTGGTGGTGAGGGGAGGCCAATGACCGTGAAAGCAAGAGTTTTCCCGGGGCTCCTCCGGTAGGGCCGCGGCATGCGCGCTGCCGGTTTTTTCCCCGCATCCCGCCAAGAAAAACGTCATGCTTTCCCACGTGAAATCAATCCAGTAAAATCAGCCATATTTTTGTGAGGCTGTCCAGCCGAATTTTGGAGGGTCATTCCGGGCCGGTTCCTATTTTTTGCGTATTTCCTTGATTTTTAAAATGGTAGGAAAATAAAAAAAAAATACTTCCCGACCTCGAAAAAATCTGGGAAAAAATTTATAAAGGTGGATTGGTTTTTTGCCAACCTATGTGCAAAATTTCAGCTCAAAATTACCAAGAAATGAAATTTTTTTACGAGGTGGGGGTGGACAGCTGGGACCTAGTAGTGTCCTGCCCCTGCCAGAGGCTGCAATAACACTTATAGCTCTTATTAGGGGGGTGCCCCCCCCGACCTAGGCCATATGGTGGCCGCGGCTGGCTGGCGCCCATAGGGACCTGCCGCGGGGGATTTTGCCGAGCTGCCTATGCTACACACGTGGGGGGGCCTCACGGCCCGAAGTAACGCCGCCCATCGATTTGATGACACCCGTTTTCCGGCCGGCGACGACCCGATTTTCCCGACCACCAGCCCCCTATAAAAATCACACGCAGCGCTACTCTGCGCGCTACCGCACCCGCGCCCGCGCCGTCTGCGTCCTGGCGCTGGGGCGCTGGGCGGGCCTGAGGGCCTGGGGCCCTTGGGGCCCCTTGGGCTCTTGGGCGATTGGGCAGCGCTGCGCGCGCAGCAAATGGAATTTCCATGCCAGCGCTGCGCAAACGGGGGCTGACGCAGGGTGACAGCCCCTGCTGGCTGGCTATCTTACCCGCGGGGGGGCTGCCTTTCCGGGCCTTGCCCCCCTGCGCTCTTGCCTGCCCCCCGAGCTGGGAGAGGCTAACGCACGACTCCTGCGGCAAGCGCATGGCCAGCAGTGGGAAAAATCGGGCCAAGCGCGGGACACGCCCCCGCTGGCTTGCTGTTCGTGCCCCCGCGGGGGGGCTGGCCTTTCGGGCCGCGGGGGCAGCGGCAGCGATGCCAGCAGTGGGAAAAATCGGCAGCGCGGGGACAGCCCCGCTGGCTTGCATGTCGTGCCCGCGGGGGGGCTGCCTTCGGGCCCGGATGGCAGCGGCCAGCGATGCCAAAAGCAGTGGGAAAAATCGGCCCAGCGGCGGACAGCCCCCCGCTGGCTTGCTGTCGATTTGCCCGCGGGGGGGCTGCCTTCGGAGCCCGGGGCAGCGGCAGCGATGCACAGCAGTGGGAAAAAATCGGCAGCTAGCGGACAGCCCCCGCTGGCTTTGCTGTCGTGTCCCCGCGGGGGGGCTGCCGGGGACTTCGGGCCCGGGGCAGCGGACCCACGGCCGATGGCCAGCAGTGGGGAAAAATCGGCAGGCGCGGAACAGCCCCCGCTGGCTTGCTGTCGTGCCCGCGGGGAGGGCTGTCCTTCGGGCCCAGGAGGCAGCGGGCAGCGATAGGCAGCAGTGGGAAAAATCGGCAGCGCGGACAGCCCCACGCTGGCTTGCTGTCTGAGCCCGCGGGTGGGGCTGCCTTCCGGGCCGGGGTGCCAGCGGCCAGCGATGCCAAGAGCGGGAAACATCGGCAGCGCGGACAGCCCCCGCTGGCTTGCTGTCGTGCCCGCGGGGGCTGCCTTCGGGCCCGGGCAGCGGCAGCGATGCCAGCAGTGGGAAAAATCGGCAGCGCGGACAGCCCCCGCTGGCTTGCTGTCGTGCCCGCGGGGGGGCTGCCTTCGGGCCCGGGGCAGCGGCAGCGATGCCAGCAGTGGGAAAAATCGGCAGCGCGGACAGCCCCCGCTGGCTTGCTGTCTTGCCCGCGGGGGGGCTGCCTTCGGGCCGCGGCAGCGGCAGCGATGCCAGCAGTGGGAAAAATCGGCAGCGCGGACAGCCCCCGCTGGCTTGCTGTCTTGCCCGCGGGGGGGCTGCCTTCGGGCCCGGGGCAGCGGCAGCGATGCCAGCAGTGGGAAAAATCGTCAGCGCGGACAGCCCCCGCTGGCTTGCTGTCTTGCCCGCGGGGGGGCGCCTTCGGGCCCGGGCAGCGGCAGCGATGCCAGCAGTGGGAAAAATCGGCAGCGCGGACAGCCCCCGCTGGCTTGCTGTCGGCCCGCGGGGGGGCTGCCTTCGGGCCCGGGGCAGCGGCAGCGATGCCAGCAGTGGGAAAAATCGGCAGCGCGGACAGCCCCGCTGGCTTGCTGTCTTGCCGCGCGGGGGCTGCCTTCGGGCCCGGGGCCCCTGCGCTCTTGCCTTCCCCCCGCGCGGGAGAGGCTAGGCGCTGCTGGGGCCAGCCCGACGTCGCTGGCCGCGCATGCGCGCTGCCGGTTTTCTCGCATCCCGCCAAGAAAACGTCGTGCTTTCCACATGAAACCAATCCAGTAAAATCCAGCCATATTTTTGTGAGGCTGCCAGCCGAATTTGGGGTCATTCCGGGCCGGTTCCTATTTTTGCGTATTTCCTTGATTTTTAATGGTAGGAAAATAAAAAAAAAATACTTCCCGACCTCGAAAAAATCTGGGAAAATTTATAAAGCTGGATTGGATTTTTGCCAACATATGTGCAAAAATTCAGCTCAAAATACCAAGAAATGAATTTTTTAGAGGGGGGGTGACAGCTGGGACCTAGTAGTGTCTACCCCTGCCAGAGCTGCAATAACACTTATAGCTCTTTAGGGGGGTGCCCCCTGGCTGGCCATGGGGCGCGCTGGCTGGCGCCCATAGGCCTGCCGCGGGGGATTTGTGGGCTGCTGCTATGCTCGGACTAACGTGGGGGCCTCATGGCCCGAAGTAACGCCGCCATCGATGACCCGTTTTCCGGCCGGCGACGACCCGATTCCGGCCACCGTCCCTGTGACCCGCTCCAAGCCGTTGGGCGCGTTGGGGCTGCTTATCCGCGGCTGCGGGCGCGCACGCACTCTGATTTGCCAGCGCTCGTGCCAACCAATAGGCAGCCCCAACGCGCCCAACGGCTTGGCGCGACGTCACGATTCCGGCCACCGTCCCTGTGACCCGCTCCAAGCCGTTGGGCGCGTTGGGGCTGCTTATCCGCGGCTGCGGGCGCGCACGCACTCTGATTTGCCAGCGCTCGTGCCAACCAATAGGCAGCCCCAACGCGCCCAACGGCTTGGCGCGACGTCACGATTCCGGCCACCGTCCCTGTGACCCGCTCCAAGCCGTTGGGCGCGTTGGGGCTGCTTATCCGCGGCTGCGGGCTGCGCACGCACTCTGATTTGCCAGCGCTCGTGCCAACCAATAGGCAGCCCCAACGCGCCCAACGGCTTGGCGCGACGTCACGATTCCGGCCACCGTCCCCGGGACCCGCTCCAAGCCGTTGGGCGCGTTGGGGCTGCTTATCCGCGGCGTGGTCGTGGGGCCTTAACAAGCCGCGCTCGTTCCCATGTGCTGGCAGCTGACGCGCGCCTCTCAGCTTGCCGCGAACGTCCCGGTGGCGGTGGCCTGGAATCCCATGCCCACGTCACCCCGCATCCAAGCCGTTGGGCGCGTTGGGGCTGCTTATCCGCGGTCTTCGGTCGTGGGGCCTTAACAGGATTCCCCTCGTGCCAAGGTGCTGGCAGCCCCAACAGCGCCCAACGGCTTGGCGCTACGGTAACGGCGAACGTCCTGATTCCGGCCACCGCTTGGCCTAGTGATCCGTCTCCAAGCCGTTGGGCGCGTTGGGGCTGTCTATCCGCGGTCCTTCCGTGTGTTGGGGCCTTAACAGGATTCCCCCTCGTGCCAAGGGTGCTGGGCAAGCCACCAACGCGCCCAACGGCTTGGCGCGACGTCACAGGGGGCAGCGGTGGCCTCTGCCTGTGCTCGCAAGCTGGAGGCCTGGCCGACGTGACTGGTGCGGACCGCTGAGCTTGGGGATTGCGAGGAGAGCTTGTACCGCGTGGGGCGTAGCCAGCAGTATTCAGTTGCTAGCGCTCGTGCCAAGGTGCTGGCTCTCCTACGCCATCCCCAAGCTCCTGCGCTATTGTGCCCGCTGCCGAGGCCATGGCCTCACGTCTTCTCGAGCTGAGGCATGATGGCCCCCCGAATGATTGTCCCTGTTTGCTCTCCCCCCCAAGCGGCCTGTCCCTTCGAGATCCGCCGCGTCCCCTCCGCGGCTTTGTTTTTGCTTGTCCTCCCCACCTTCGAGATCCCCCGCGTCCCCCGCGGCTTTGTTCCTTGTCCCTTCCGAGATCTCTCTTCGCGTCCCCCAGCGGCGTGTTGCTTGTCCCTTTCGAGATCACTTTCGCGTCCAGCGGTGCGGGCAACGATCTCTCTCCGGGTGTTTCCATTTTGCCCTCCGTGGCCGTGGTTCGCTCGTCGCGGATTGAATTGTCCGCGTGTACGCAGAGTCGCATGAGCGGTAATTGGGCTGTCCGTTGTCGGCAGGCTCCGTGCTTGTGCACCGAACTGTCGGCCTGCAAGCCCCCATCACTCTCAGCCCATAGGCCCAGGAGTGCCTTGCGGCGAAGGCGGGGTTCCTGTGCTGCGTACCCACTTCGGTGGAATTTGATATGTGAAGCTGTCCCTCTTCCCCTGCCGCGCGCCATCCCCGGGGGCGCGGGGGCGAGACCTAGCAGCGGCGCCCCGTGTTTCCCAGTCGGAGCGGGAATCCCCTGCCGAACTGGCCCACGCGCGGTTCGCTCGTTGCTTTCGGATGCGGGAACGCCGATGCCGGCGCGGGGGCCTCCGCCCCTGCGACCGTCCCGTTCGAGCCGCATCGTGCTCGATAAGAACGACTTTCCTCGCACCGTCTCGGCCCACATCGTCCCTCAATCGGCGATCGGGGATCGTGCGGGTCGTGGTGTCGCCAAGGAATGCTACCAGCCTGGTTGATCCTAGCCAGTAGTCCCATATGCTTGTCTCAAAGATTAAGCCATGCAATGTGTAAGTATGAACTAATATGTTACAGACTGTGAAACTGCGAAATGGCTCATTAAATTCAGTTATAGTTTTGTTTGATGGTATTTTGCTACTTTCGGGGGATAACCGTAGTAATTTCTTAGAGCTAATACGTGCCAACAAACCCCGACTTCTGGAAAGGGACCGCATTTATTAGATAAAAGGGTCGAACGCGGTGCTCTGCCACAATTTTTTAGTTTTTCATTTTATACTATTAGTTGCTCTGATGATTCATGATAACTCGACGGATCCGCAAATACCGATGCCATCGTGCTTGGACGACGCATCATTCAAATTTCTTTCTGCCCTATCAACTTTCGATGGTAAGGAATAGAGGCCCATACCATGGTGGTTGACGGGTGACTGGAGAAATTTAGGGTTCGGATTCCGGAGAGGGAGCCTGAGAAACGGCTAATACCACATCCAAGGCAGGCAGCAGCGCGCTGCAAATTACCCCAATCCTGACACGGGGGAGGTAAGTGACAATAAATAACAATACCGGCTCTTCGCGTCTGGTAATTGGAATGAGTACAATCTAAATCCTTAACCGAGGATACCATTGGAGGGCAAGTCCTGGTGCCGAGCAGCCCCCGGCGGTAATTCCAGGCTCCAATAGCGTATATTTAAGTTGTTGCAGTTAAAAAGCTCGTAAGTTGGACTTTGGGTTGGGTCGGGGCCGGTCCCCGCCTCAGGTGTGCACCGGTACGCCTCGTCCCTTTCTACCAAGAAATCGGCGATGCGCCTCCTGGCCTTAAACTGGCCGGAGTCGTGCCTCCGGTGCTGTTACTTTTAAGAAATTAGAGTGCTCCTCAAAGCAAGCCTACGCTCTGGATACATAGCATGGGATAACATCATAGGATTTCGAATCCTATTGTGTTTGGCCTTATTTTTGTTTACTTGCGGGATCCGGAGTAATGATTAACACAGGGACAGTCGGGGGCATTCGTATATCATAGATCCAGAGGTAGAAATTCTGATGGATTTTTTTTAGAAAAAATGAAAGACGAACAACTTGCGAAAGCATTTGCCAAGGATGTTTTTCATTAAATCAAGAACGAAAGTTTGGGGGGCTCGAAGACGATCAGATACCGTCCTAGTCTCAACGCATAAACGATGCCGACCAGGGATTGGCGGATGTTGCGTCTAGGACTCCGCCAGCACCTTATGAGGAAATCAACCAGGTTTTTGGGTTCTGGGGGGAGTATGGTCGCAAGGCTGAAAACTTAAAGGAATTGACGGAAGGGCACCACCCAGGAGTGGAGCCTGCGCTTTAATTTGACTCAACACGGGGGAAACTT
>JAQIZT010000664.1:10000-19020 GCA_029228515.1 Populus alba x Populus x berolinensis | reverse complement strand
CCCACCGCTGGCATCGCTGCCGCTGCCCCGGGCCCGAAGGCAGCCCCCCCGCGGGCAAGATAGCAAGCCAGCAGGGGCTGTCCGCGCCGCCGATATTTCCCACCGCTGGCATCGCTGCCGCTGCCACGGGCCCGAAGGCCGCCCCCCCCCCCGCGGGCAAGATAGCAAGCCAGCAGGGGCTGTCCGCGCTGCCGATATTTCCCACCGCTGGCATCGCTGCCGCTGCCCCGGGCCCGAAGGCAGCCCCCCCGCGGGCAAGATAGCAAGCCAGCAGGGGCTGTCCGCGCTGCCGATATTTCCCCCGCTGGCATCGCTGCCGCTGCCACGGGCCCGAAGGCAGCCCCCCCGCGGGCAAGATAGCAAGCCAGCAGGGGCTGTCCGCGCTGCCGATATTTCCCACCGCTGGCATCGCTGCCGCTGCCACGGCCCGAAGGCAGCCCCCCCGCGGGCAAGATAGCAAGCCAGCAGGGGCTGTCCGCGCTGCCGATATTTCCCACCGCTGGCATCGCTGCCGCTGCCACGGGCCCGAAGGCAGCCCCCCGCGGGCAAGATAGCAAGCCAGCAGGGGCTGTCCGCGCTGCCGATATTTCCCACCGCTGGCATCGCTGCCGCCAGCTGCCCCGGGCCCGAAGGCAGCCCCCCCGCGGGCAAGATAGCAAGCCAGCAGGGGCTGTCCGCGCTGCCGATATTTCCCACCGCTGGCATCGCTGCCGCTGCCCCGGGCCCGAAGGCAGCCCCCCCGCGGGCAAGATAGCAAGCCAGCGGGGGCTGTCCGCGCTGCCGATATTTCCCACTGCTGGCATCGCTGCCGCTGCCCCGGGCCCGAAGGCAGCCCCCCCGCGCGGCAAGACAGCTAGCCAGCGGGGGCTGTCCGAGCTGCCGATTTTTCCCACTGCTGGCATCTGCTGCCCGCTACCAGCCACCGGGCCCGAAGGCCAGCCCCCCCGCGGGCACGACAGCAAGCCAGCGGGGGCTGTCCGCGGCTGCCGATTTTTCCCACTTGCTGGAATCGCTGCCAGAGGGCTAACCGGGCGCCGAAGGGCAGCCCCCCAGCCACCCCCCCGGGCCAAGACAGCAAGCCACGGGGGCTGTCCGTGGCTGCCGAATTTTCCCACTGCTGGCATCGCTGCCAGCTGCCAGACCGGGCCCCGAAGGCAGCCCCCCCGCGGGCATGACAGCAAGCCAGCGGGGGGCGGTCCGCCGCTGCCAGGATTTTTTCCCACTGCTGGGCATCGCTGCCAGCCTGGCGCCGCCTGGCCCGATGGCAGCCCCCCCGCGCGGCAAGACAGCCAAGCCAGCGGGGGCTGTCCCCGCTGCCGATTTTTCGCCACTGTGCTGGCAGCGCTGCCGCTAGCCTCCGGGCCCGAAGGCAGCCCCCCCGCGGCTCAGACAGCAAGCCAGCGGGGGCTGTCCGCCGGCTGCCAGATTTTTCCCACTGCTCGCCAATCGCTGCCTCTTCCAGCTAGCCCGAGCCGCTAAGGCAGCCCCCCGACCCCGCAACGCGGCACAGACAGCAAGCCAGCGGGGGCCTGTCCCCCGCGCTGTCCGATTGTTCCCACTGCTGGCATCGCTGCCGCTGCCCCGGGGCACGAAGGCAGCCCCTCACCGGCGGGCACGACAGCAAGCCAGCGGGGGCTGTCCGCGCTGGCCCGATTTTTCCCCAATGCTGGCAAGCGCTCGCTGCCGCTGCCACCTGGCCCGAAGGCAGCCCCCCCGCGGGCACGACAGCAAGCCAGCGGGGGCTGTCGCGCGTGGCCCAGATGCCGTGAGCCTACCCCCTAACGAATTTTCCTGCCAGGCCTGGCCAGCCCAGCGTCCAGCCCGTGTTCGTCAACAAATCTGCGCTGCCGACCGCGACGGGCCTCCAGCGGCTTTCCGCGCTGCCGATTTTTCCCACTGCTGGCATCGCGGCCGCAGCCCAGTGTGCGTAGCCTCGCCCGCAGCGGGGTGCAGGCAAGAGCGCAGGGGGCAAAGGCCCGAAGGCAGCCCCCCCCCGCGGGTAAGATAGCCAGCCAGCAGGGGCTGTCCCCGCGTCAGCCCACCTTGCGCAGCGCGGACATGGAAATCATTGCCGCGCGCAGCAGCGCGACCTAAGTCGCCCAAGAGCCCAAGGCCCCCCAAGGGCCCCAGGCCCTCAGGCCCCAGGCCCTCAGGCCCCAGCGCCCCAGCGCCAGCGCCCCAGACGCCCAGACGCGGGCGCCGGGCGCGGGCGGGCGCTGCGCGCGCGAGTGGAATTTTGTATAGGGCGGTGGTCGGAATCGGGTCGTCGCCGGCCGGAAAACGGGTCATCGATGGCGGCGTTACTTCGGGCCGTGAGGCCCCCCACGTGTGTAGCAGCAGCGTCGCAAATCCCCCGCGGCAGGCCTATTGGGCGCCAGCCAGCGCGCCCCATGGCCAGTCGGGGCACCGCCCAAAGAGCTATAAAGGGTTTTTGGTTTATATTGCAGCTTCTGGCAGGGAGCAGACACTACTAGGTCCCAGCTGTCCCACCCCCCCTCTAAAAAATTCATTTCTTGGTATTTTGAGCTGAAATTTTGCACATAGGTTGGCAAAAATCCAATCCACCTTTATAAATTTTTCCCAGATTTTTTCGAGGTCGGGAAAGCTATTTTTTTTTTTTATTTTCCTTCACATTAAAAATCAAGGAAATACGCAAAAATAGGAACCGGCCCGGAATGACCCCAAATTCGGCCGGGCAGCCTCACAAAAATGATGGCTGATTTTACTGGATTGATTTCACGTTAAAGCATGACGTTTTCCTTGGCGGGATGCGGGAAAACCGGCAGCGCGCATGCCGCGGACCACCCCGGAGGAGCCCCGGGAAAACTCTTGCTTTCACGGTCTTGGCCCTCCCTCAACCAACCATGGCCGGCCTCTAATCCCCCCATCAGCAGTGGTGGTCCGGTTAGGGCAGTGATTTGAACGACGCCGCCAGGTAATCGCACCCGACCGAGCGCGGGGAGGAAGAGATCTCCTTCTTCCAAGATAGCGAACAACATACATCGGGAGTTATGTTGATAGGGCAGAGAATTGAATGACTACGATGCCGGGCTGCCAGCTGATAGGGCCTCCAGCTGCACAAATCCGCGCTGCCAGGATTTTTCCGACGTTGCCGGGATTTGTCTGAACAGCCCCTCGGTCGTCTGCAGCTGCCGATTCCTACACTGCCTGCTGTGTCTGAACCGCCCCTGTTTCGTCAGCGCGTCCCCTTGACGAATTTTCCTGCCTGGCCTCGACAGCCCAGCGGCCCATCCCGTGTTCCGTCAACAAATCTGCGCTGCCTGATTTTCCCCCGACGGGCCTCCAGCTGCGGATCTCCGCGCTGGCCGATTTTGCCCACTGCTGGCATCGCTGCCGCTGCCCAGCTGGCCTAGGCCCCCAGTTCTTTTTCGTCACGCCTAGGACTATTAACAGTCCAGACTCATCGCCAGCGACCAACGGCTGCCAGATTTCTGCCGACTTCTCCCATTTCGTCGGCGCTGCCGATTCCAACACTTGCCCGGTGTGTCTGAACAGCCCCTGCTTCGTCAGCGCATCCCCTTGACAGTTTTTTCCTGCCTGGCCTGGACAGTCCAGCGTCCAGCCCATGCCGTCAAAAAATCTGCGCTGCCGATTTGTCCCACTGTTGGCATTGCTGCCACTTGCCCCAGTGTGTGTCTAGGCCCCCAGTCGGTTCCGTCAAGCCTGGGACTCATAAATCGTCGGGACTCATCGCCATCACCGGGCTGCCGAGTCTGCCGACTTCTCCGATTTCGACGGCGCGGCCGATTCCAACACTGCCGTGCTGTGTCTGAACAGCCCCTTTGTCGTCAGCGCGTCCCCATTGAACGAATTTGCCTGCCTGGCCTGAGACAGCCCAGCGTCCAGCCCGGGTTCGTCAACAAATTCTGCGCTGCCGATTTTCCCCGACGGGCCTCCAGCTCGGCATCTCCGCGCTGCCGATTTTTCCCACTGTTGGCATCGCGTGCCCGGCCTAGGCCCCCAGTCTTTTTCGTCACGCCCCTAAGACTATAAACATTCCAGACTCATCGCCATACAGCACCGCTTGCCGATTCTGCCGACTTCGCCGATTTCTGCGGCGCTGCCGATTCCACCCGCTGCCCGCTGTGTCTGAACAGCCCCTGCTTCGACAGCGCCGTCCCCTCGAGCGATTTTTCCTGCCTGGCCTGGACAGCCCAGCGTCCAGCCCATTTTCGGCAAAAAGATTTGCCTCTGGACCGATTTTTCCCACTGTTGGCATCGCTGCCACTGCCCCAGCGTGTTCCTAAGGCCCCAGTCCGTTTTCGTCAAGGCCTGGGACTATAAATCGGCCGGACTCATCGTCAGCACTATCGGAATGAAAAAAATAAAATACCTGCTGCCGATTCCGACGACTTCGCCGATTTCGTCGGCGCTGCCCGATTCCAGCACTGCCTGCTTGTGTCCCGAACAGCCCCTGCTTCGTCAGCGCATCCCCTTGACGATTTTTCCTGCCTGGCCTGGACAGCCCATGTTCGTCAAAAAATCTGCGCTGCCGATTTTTCCCACTGTTGGCATCGCTGCCACTGCCCCAGCGTGTGCCTAGCCCCCAGTCGTTTTTCGTCAAGCCTAGGACTATAAATCGTCGGACTCATCGCCAGCACCGGCTGCCGATTTCTGACGACTTTTGCCGATTTCGTCGGCGGCATCCCCTCGACGGAATTTTTCCTGCCTGGCCTGGACAGCCCAAGCGTCCAGCCCGGTGTTCGTCATGCAATCCTGCGCCTGCCCGAACTTCCCCGACGGGCCTGCTGCTTGCACAAATCGGCGCTGCACGATACTTCCCCTTTGGTGGCATGGCTGCCACTGCCCCGATGTCTAGAAGACCAACAGTCATTTCTCTTCAAGCCTTGACCTATCCAGTCCCCGAAGATCCCCGGGAAGCGCTGCCCGGTCGCATCCCATCCCAGCCTCCATCGACGCCGTGCCCCTAGAGGGGCCTGGGGGGGACGAATCGGAGCGACATGGGGCTGAAATCTCCGTGGATCGTGGCAGCAAGGCCACTCTGCCACTTACAATTAACCCCGTCGCGTAGTTAAGTCGTCTGCAAAGGATTCTACCCGCCGCTCGGTGGGAATTGTACTTCATGGCGGCCCGCGCTGGCTCTTTCGCCGCGAGGGCTTGGCCAACGGCACGACCGATCCCCTGGCCAAGAGGCCCCTACTGCAGGTCGAGCAATCGGACGGCGGGCGCAATTCGGCAGTCGCATCTAGCCCGGAATTCCTACTTAGAGGCGTTCAGTACATAATCCAACGCACGGTAGCTTCGCGCCAATGGCTTTTTCAACCAAGCGCGATGACCAATTGTGCGAATCAACGGTTCCTCTCGTTACTAGGTTGGATTACTATTGCGACACTGCCAATCATTAGGGTAAAACTAACATGTCTCACGACTTCTAAAACCCCAGCTCACGTTCCCTAGTGGTGGGTGAACAATCCAACACTGGGTGAATTCTGATTCAACAATGATAGGAAGAGCCGACAATCTGAAGGATCAAAAAGCAACGTCGCTATGAACCATTGACTGCCACAAGCCAGTTATCCCTGTGGTAACTTTTCTGACACCGTCTAGCTTCAAAGTCCGACAGGGCTAAAGGATCGATAGGCCACAGCTTTCACACGTTCGTATTCGTACTGGAAATCAGAAATAAACGAGCATTTACCCGTTTGTTCCACACGAGATTTCTGGTCTCGTTGAGCTCATCCTTAGGACAAACTCTGCGTTATCTTTTAACAGATGTGGCCGCCCCAGCCAAAGCTCCCCACCTGACATTGTCTTCCGCCCGGATCTGGCCGCATCGAAGCGGCCTTGGGTCCACAAAGAGGGGCAGCGCCCCGACTCCGATGCACGGAATAAGTCTAAAATAACGTTAAAAGTAGTGGTATTTTTCACCTTCGCCGAAGCTCCCTACTCCCCACTTATCCTACACCTCTCAAGTCCATTTCACAAAGTCGTACTAGAGTCAAGCTCAACAGGGTCTTATTTCCCCGCTGATTCCGCCAAGCCCGTTACCCATTGGCTGATGGTTTCCGCTGGATAGTAGACAGGGAACAAGTGGAAATCTCGTTAATCCATTCATGGCGCGTCACTAATTAGATGACGAGGCATTTGGCTACCTTAAGAGAGTCATAGTTTACTCCCGCCGTTTACTCCCGGCGCGTTGTTGAATTTCTTCACTTTGACATTTCAGAGCACTGGGCCAGAAAATCACAGTTGCGTGAGCAATCCGCAGGGAACATCGCAAGGCTTTTGTTTTAAATTAAACAGTCGGAATACCCTTCTCCGTGACAGTTTCTAAGTCGACGGTTCGACGCCCGGGGAAGGCCCCCGAAGGGGCCCGTTCCCAGTACCGTCCCCCGGGCGGCACGCGACGACCCGCTCTCGCCGCGGGAGCAGCTCGAGTCAGTCCACCGACAGCCGACGGGTTCGGGACTGGGACCCCCGAGCCCAGCCCTCAGAGGCCATCCTTTTCCCGAGGTTACGGATCCATTTTGCCGACTTATCCCTTGCCTACATTGTTCCCATTCGACCAGAAGGCCTGTTCACCTTGGAGACCTGATGACGGTTAAATGAGGTACGAAACGGGCGTGGGAGGCACTCGGTCCTCCGGATTTGCAAGGGCCGCCGGGGGCGCACCGGACACCACGCGACGTGCGGTGCTCTTCAAGCCGCTGGATGACCTACCTTCCGACTAAGTCGTTTCCAGGGTGGGCGGGCTGTTTTAAACGGAAAAGATAAACTCTTCCCGAGGCCCCCGCCGACGTCTCCGGACCTCCCTAACACGTTGCTTCAGCCGCCACGTCCCGGTTCAAGGAATTTAAACCCGATACCCTTTCGTAGCTCGCGCGCGAAACGCGCTGTCGGACGGGCTTCCCCCTTGTCTTTTCGTCTCTTAGGAATCGACTAACCCCATGTGCAAGTGCCCGATCACATGACAACCTTTCCCCTCTTCGGCCTTCAAAGTTCTCATTTGAATATTGGCTACTACCACCTATATCTGCACCGACGGCCGCATCCGGCCCGGGCTCGCGCCCCGGGTTTTGCAGCGACCGCCGCGCCCTCCTACTCATCGGGGCCTGGCGCTTGCCCCGACGGCCGGGTATAGGTCGCGCAAGCGCAATTTCAAGCCCAGCCATCCATTTTCGGGGCTAGTTGATTCGTCAGGTGAGTTGTTACACACTCCTTAGCGGATTTCGACTATCCATGACCACCGTCCTGCTGTCTTAATCGACCAACACCCTTTGTGGGTTCTAGGTTAGCGCGCTGTTGGGCACCGTAAACAACCGCTTCCGGTTCATCCCGCATGCCGCCATTCTTTCTGCTTACCAAAAAATGGCCCACGTGGAGCTCTCAGATTCCGTGGCGCGGCTCAACGAAGCAGCCTGCGCCGTCCTACCTATTTAAAGTTTGAGAATAGGTCGAGGGCCGTTGCGCCCCCCGATGCCTCTAATCATTGGCTTTAAAAAAAAACCCCCGGATAGAACCACGCGAACCGAGCTCACAGCTATCCTGAGGGAAACTACGGAGGGAACCAGCGACTAGAACGTTCGATTAGTCTTTCGCCCCTATACCCAAGTCAGACGAATGATTTGCAAACGGCAGTATCGCTGCGGGCCTCCACCAGAGTTTCCTCTGGCTTCGCCCCGCTCAGGCATAGTTCCACCATCTTTCGGGTCCCGACAGGCATGCTCTCACTCGAACCCTTCTCAGAAGATCAAGGTCGGTCGGCGGTGCAACCCTCGAGGGGATCCCGCCAGTCAGCTTCCTTGCGCCTTACGGGTTTTAATCGCCCGTTTGACCTCGCACACATGTCAGACTCCTTGGTCCGTGTTTTCAAGACGGGACGAATTGGGGAGCCCACAGGCCGATGCCCGAGAGCGCACATGTGCCGGTGCACGCCAAGACGGCGCGCGCTGCAGTCCACGATCGCGACGACGGCGTCTCCCACGGGCGTTTCAAAGGTCCCGGGCTTTGGCCAGCCACCGCGAATCCGCATCGGTCCACACCCCGAGCCGATCGGGGCGGACCGGCCGTAACCGTTCGCATCCGACCGGAGGGCGCATCGCCGGCCACCCATCGCCACTTCCCTCCCGACAAGTTCAAGCACTCTTTGACGCTCCTTTTCAAAGTCCTTTTCAGCTTTCCCTCGCGGTACTTGTTTGCTATCGGTCTCTTCGTCGCCCGTATTTTAGCCTTGGACGGAATTTACCGCCCGATTGGCCAGCATTCCCAAACAACCCGACTCGCAGACAGCGCCTCGTGGTGCTGCAAGGGTCCTGCCACGACGGGGCTCTTCACCCTCTGCCGGCGCCCCTTTCCAGGCACGATGGGCCTGGTCCGCCGCTGAGGACGCTTCTCCAGACTACAATTCGGACGCCGCAGGCGCCAGAATTCTCAAGGCGGGCAGGTCCCGGTTCGCGTCGAGAATCCGCCGTGTCTATGGGAATCCTTGTAAGTTGCCTTGTTCCCTCCGCCTATTGATATGCTTAAAACTCCCGGGTAGTCCCGGGCCTGACCTGGGGTCGCAACGAGAGCATCCTAGATTTTCGATGCCCCGAGGGTCCAGGAGATCCCGGGGGGCGACAGGCGCGCGCAACGACCGTGTCCGAGGTCCTCTCAACCACCGCGTCGTCGTGGCGACCGTCGCCGAGGACTCGATTTTGGGCCAACCGCGAGCGGGAGCGCGCGGGAGACCAGTATCGCGCCCCCGCCCTCAGAGCCGAGGTGGAGAGGGGGCGACGATGCGTGACACCCAGGCAGACCATCCCTCGACCAGGAGGCCTCGGGCGCAAATTGCGTTCAAAAGACATCGTGGGTTCACGGGATTCTGCAATTCACAACCAAGTATCGCATTTCGCTACGTTCTTCATCGATGCGAGAGCCGAGATAGCCGTTGCCGAGAGTCGTTTAGATTTTCACCCAGAAAGAAGGCGCCCGCCCAGACGCCGAGGCTACGGGGGCGCGCGTCCTAGTACTCTAAGTGTCCTTGGCGCTTCTCGGCG
>JAQIZT010000664.1:2500-5000 GCA_029228515.1 Populus alba x Populus x berolinensis | reverse complement strand
CGACAGCAAGCCAGCGGGGGCTGTCCGCGCTGCCGATTTTTCCCACTGCTGGCATCGCTGCCGCTGCCCCGGGCCGAAGGCAGCCCCCCCGCGGGCACGACAGCAAGCCAGCGGGGGCTGTCCGCGCTGCCGATTTTTCCCACTGCTGGCATCGCTGCCGCTGCCCCGGGCCCGAAGGCAGCCCCCCCGCGGGCACGACAGCAAGCCAGCGGGGGCTGTCCGCGCTGCCGATTTTTCCCACTGCTGGCATCGCTGCCGCTGCCCGGGCCCGAAGGCAGCCCCCGCGGGCACGACAGCAAGCCAGCGGGGCTGTCCGCGCTGCCGATTTTTCCCACTGCTGGGCATCGCTGCCGCTGCCCGGGCCCGAAGGCAGCCCCCCGCGGGCACGACAGCAAGCCAGCGGGGGCTGTCCGCGCTGCGATTTTTCCCACTGCTGGCATCGCTGCCGCTGCCCCGGGCCGAAGGCAGCCCCCCCGCGGGCAAGGACAGCAAGCCAGCGGGGGCTGTCCGCGCTGCCGATTTTTCCCACTGCTGGCATCGCTGCCGCTGCCCCGGGCCCGAAGGCAGCCCCCCGCGGCACGACAGCAAGCCAGCGGGGGGCTGTCCGCGCTGCCGATTTTTCCCACTGCTGGCATCGCTGCCGCTGCCCCGGGCCCGAAGGCAGCCCCCCCGCGGGCACGACAGCAAGCCAGCGGGGGCTGTCCGCGCTGCCGATTTTTCCCACTGCTGGCATCGCTGCCGCTGCCCCGGGCCGAAGGCCAGCCCCGCGGGCACGAAGCAAGCCAGCGGGGGCTGTCGCGCTGCCGATTTTTCCATGCTGGCATCGCTGCCCGGGCCCGAAGGCAGCCCCCCGCGGGCACGACAGCAAGCCAGAGGGGCTGTCCGCGCTGCCGATTTTTCCCACTGCTGGCATCGCTGCCGCAGAGTGTGCGTAGCCTCTCCCGCGCGGGGGGCAGGCAAGAGCGGGGGGGGAAGGCCCGAAGGCAGCCCCCCCGGGGTAAGATAGCCAGCCAGCAGGGGCTGTCCCCGCGTCAGCCCCCGTTGCGCAGCGCGGCATGGAAATCATTGCGCCGCGCGCCGCGCCCAATCGCCCAAGAGCCCAAGGGCCCCCAAGGGCCCCAGGCCCTCAGGCCCCAGCGCCCAGCGCCCAAGCGCAGACGCGGGCCAGCGGGCGCGGGCTGGGCGCGCGCGTGTGATTTTTATAGGGCGGTGGTCGGAATCGGGTCGTCGCCGGCCGGAAAACGGGTCATCGATGGCGGCGTTACTTCGGGCCGTGAGGCCCCCCACGTGTGTAGCAGCAGCTCGCAAATCCCCCGCGGCAGGCCTATGGGCGCCAGCCAGCGCGCCCCATGGCCAGTCGGGGGGCACCCCCCTAAAGAGCTATAAGTGTTATGGCAGCTCTGGCAGGGGCAGACACTACTAGGTCCAGCTGTCACCCCCCCTCTAAAAAATTCATTTCTTGGTATTTTGAGCTGAAATTTTGCACATAGGTTGGCAAAAATCCATTCCACCTTTATAAATTTTCCCAGATTTTTTCGAGGTCGGGAAGTATTTTTTTTTATTTTCCTACCATTAAAAATCAAGGAAATACGCAAAAATAGGAAACCGGCCGGAATGACCCCAAATTCGGCTGGCAGCCTCACAAAAATATGGCTGATTTTACTGTATTGATTTCACGTGGAAAGCATGACGTTTTCTTGGCGGGATGAGGGAAAACCGGCAGCGCGCATGCCGCGGCCACCGGAGGAGCCCGGGGAAAACTCTTGCTTTCACGGTCTTGGGCCTCCCCTCAACCACCATGGCCGGCCTCTAATCCCCCCATCAGCAGTTGTGGCCGATAGGGCAGTGATTTTGAACGACGCCGCGGGTAATCGCACCCGGCGACGCTGGGGAGGAAGAGATCTCTTCTTCCAAGATAGCGAACAACACATCGGGAGTTATGGTGATAGGGCAGAGAATTGAATGACTCGTTGCGGGCAGCCAGCTGATAGGGCCTCCAGCTGCACAAATCCGCGCTGCCGATTTTTCCGACGTTTGCGATTTGTCTGAACAGCCCCTCGTTCGTCCGCGCTGCCGATTCCAACGTGCCTGCTGTGTCTGAACAGCCCTGTTTCGTCAGCGCGTCCCCTTGACGAATTTTTCTGCCTGGCTGGTCTGCCAGCGTCCAGCCCGTGTTCGTCAACAAATCTGCGCTGCCGATTATCCCCGACGGGCCTCCAGCTGCGGATCTCCGCGCTGCCGATTTTTCCCACTGTTGGCATCGCTGCCGCTGCCTAGGCCCCCAGTCTTTTTCGTCACGCCTAGGACTATAAACAGTCCAGACTCATCGCGAGCACCGGCTGCCGATTCTGCCGACTTCTCCAATTTCGTCGGCGCTGCCGATTCCAACACTGCCGCTGTGTCTGAACAGACCCTGCTTCGTCAGCGCATCCCCTTGACGATTTTTCCTGCCTGGCATGGACAGCCCAGCGTCCAGCCCATGTTCGTCAAAAAAATCTGC
>JAQIZT010000663.1:0-19021 GCA_029228515.1 Populus alba x Populus x berolinensis | reverse complement strand
CACTCCAAGTAAAACAGCCTCCGGAAACTCGTGAAAAAACTTTTATAGCGATCCACGGTCGGATCTATTGTTATGGACCTTTTGAGCCGGTACTCTAGTCATGTCGGTGGTAAGGCCCGACGGACAGCGTCGGAGTGCGGTTCTGATTACACGCTACTCGAAGTAAAACAGCCTCCGGAAAGTCGTGAAAAAAATTTTAGAGCGATCCAACGGTCGGATCTATAGTTATGGACCTTTTGAGCGGTACTCTACTCATGTCGGTGTTAAGGCCCGACCGGACATCGTCGGAGTGGGTACGGATTCCAAGCTACTCCAGTAAAACAACTTCCGGAAACTCGTGAAAAAAATTTTACAGCGATCCAACGGTCGGATCTATTGTTATGGACCTTTTTACCCGCCCTCTAGTCGTGTCCGTGGTAAGGTCCGACTGGGATCGTTGGAGTGGGGTACTGATTCCAAGCTACTCCAAGTAAAACAGCATCCGGAAACTCGTGAAAAAAACTTTTGTAGCGATCCAACAAGTCGGATCTATTGTTATGGACCTTTTGACCCGGCCCTCTAGTCGTGTCGTGGTAAGGTCCGACTGGCATCGTTGGAGTGGGGTACGGATTCCAAGCTACTCCAAGTAAAACAGCCTCCGGAAACTCGTGAAAAACTTTTATAGCGATCCAACGGTCGGATCTATTGTTATGGACCTTTTGAGCCGGTACTCTAGTCATGTCGTGGTAAGGCCCGACCGGACAGCTCGGAGTGCGGTTCTGATTACACGCTACTCGAAGTAAAACAGCCTCCGGAAAGTCGTGAAAAAAATTTTAGCGATCCAACGGTCGGATCTATAGTTATGGACCTTTTGAGCGGTACTCTACTCATGTCGGTGTTAAGGCCGACGGACATCGTCGGAGTGGGTACTGATTCCAAGCTACTCCCAGTAAAACAGCTTCCGGAAACTCGTGAAAAAAATTTTAGAGCGATCCAACGGTCGGATCTATTGTTATGGACCTTTTTCCGGTACTCTAGTCGTGTCCGTGTAAGGTCCGACTGGGATCGTTGGAGTGGGGTACTGATTCCAAGCTAACCAAGTAAAACAGCCTCGGAAACTCGTGAAAAAACTTTTGTAGCGATCCAACGGTCGGATCTATTGTTATGGACCTTTTGACCCGGCCCTTAGTCGTGTCCGTGGTAAGGTCGACTGGCATCGTTGGAGTGGGGTACTGATTCAAGCTACTCCAAGTAAAACAGCCTCCGGAAACTCGTGAAAAAACTTTTATAGCGATCCAACGGTCGGATCTATTGTTATGGACCTTTTGAGCCGGTACTCTAGTCATGTCGTGGTAAGGCCCGACCGGACAGCGTCGGAGTGCGGTTCTGATTAACGCTACTCGAAGTAAAACAGCCTCCGGAAAGTCGTGAAAAAAATTTTAGACCGATCCAACGGTCGGATCTATAGTTATGGACCTTTTGAGCCGGTACTCTACTCATGTCCGTGTTAAGGCCCGACCGTGCAGCGACGTTGTGCATACTGATTCCACGCTACTCCAATTAAAACAGCTTCTGGAAACTCGTGAAAAAATTTTAGAGCGATCCAACGGTCGGATCTACTGTTATGGACCTTTTTACCCGGTACTCTAGTCATGTCGGCGGTAAGGTCCGACTGGGCATCGCGGAGTCGGTACTGATTCCTCGCTACTCCAAGTAAAACAGCCTCTCAAAACTCGTGAAAAAAACTTTTATAGCGATCCAACGGTGGATCTATTGTTATGGACCTTTTGAGGCGGTACTCTAGTCATGGCGGTGGTAAGGGCCTACCGGACAGCGTCGGAGTGCGGTTTGATTACACGCTACTCGAAGTAAAACAGCCTCCAGAAAAGTCGTGAAAAAAATTTTAGACCGATCCAACGGTCGTCGGATCAATAGTTATGGACCTTTTGAGCCGGTACTACTCATGTCGGTGTTAAGGCCCCGACCGGACATCGTCGGAGTGGGGTACTGATTCCAAGCTACTCCCAGTAAAACAACTTCCGGAAACTCATGAAAAAATTTTACAGCGATCCAACGGTCGGATCTATTGTTATGGACCTTTTTACCGGCCTCTAGTCGTGTCCGTGGTAAGGGTCCGACTGGGATCGTTGGAGTGGGGTACTGATTCCAAGCTACTCCAAGTAAAAACAGCATCCGGAAACTCGTGAAAAAACTTTTGTAGCGATCCAACAGTCGGATCTATTGTTATGGACCTTTTGACCCGGCCCTCTAGTCGTGTCCGTGGTAAGGTCCGACTGGCATCGTTGGAGTGGGGTACGGATTCCAAGCCACTCCAAGTAAAACAGCCTCCGGAAAAACGTGAAAAAACTTTTATAGCGATCCAACGGTCGGATCTATTGTTATGGACCTTTTGAGCCGGTACTCTAGTCATGTCGCTGGTAAGGCCGACCGGACAGCATCGGAGTGCTTTAGTGCGGTTCTGATTACACGCTACTCGAAGTAAACAGCCTCGGAAAGTCGTGAAAAAAATTTTAGACGATCCAACGGTCGGATCTATAGTTATGGACCTTTTGAGCCGGTACTCTACTCATGTCCGTGTTAAGGCCCGACCGTGCAGCGACGTTGTGCAATACTGATTCCACGCTACTCCAATTAAAACAGCTTCTGGAAACTCGTGAAAAAAATTTTAGAGCGATCCAACGGTCGGATCTATTGTTATGGACCTTTTTACCCGGTACTTAGTCATGTCGGCGGTAAGGTCCGACTGGGCATCGCCGGAGTCCGGTACTGATTCCTCGCTACTCCAAGTAAAACAGCCTCTCAAAACTCGTGAAAAAACTTTTATAGCGATCCAACGGTCGGATCTATTGTTATGGACCTTTTGAGGCGGTACTCTAGTCATGGCGGTGGTAAGGGCCTACCGGACAGCGTCGGAGTGCGGTTCTGATTACACGCTACTCGAAGTAAAACAGCCTCCAGAAAGTCGTGAAAAAAATTTAGACCGATCCAACGGTCGGATCAATAGTTATGGACCTTTTGAGCCGGTACTCTACTCATGTCGGTGTTAAGGCCCGACCGGACATCGTCGGAGTGGGGTACGGATTCAAGCTACTCCCAGTAAAAACAACTTCCGGAAAACTCATGAAAAAAATTTTACAGCGATCCAACGGTCGGATCTATTGTTATGGACCTTTTTACCCGGCCCTCTAGTCGTGTCCGTGGTAAGGTCCGACTGGGATCGTTGGAGTGGGTACTGATTCCAAGCTACTCCAAGTAAAACAGCATCCGGAAAACTCGTGAAAAACTTTTGTAGCGATCAACAGTGGATCTATTGTTATGGACCTTTTGACCGGCCCTCTAGTCGTGTCCGTGGTAAGGTCCGACTGGCATCGTTGGAGTGGGGTACGGATTCCAAGCCACTCCAAGTAAAAAAGCCTCGGAATGTCGTGAAAAAAATTTTAAAGCGATCCAACGGTCAGATCAAGTGTTATGGACCTTTTTACCCGGCCCTCTAGTTCGAGTCCGTGTAAGGTCCACTGGCATCCCGTTGGAGAGGGGTACTGATTCCAAGCTACTCCAAGTAAAACAGGCTCCGGCAACTCGTGAAAAAATCTTTTATAGCGATCCAACGGTCGGATCTATTGAGTTATGGACCTTTTGAGGCGGTACTCTAGTCCATGGCGGTGGTAAGGGCCTACGCGGACAGCGTCGGAGTGCGGTTCTGATTACACGCTACTCGAAGTAAAACAGCCTCCCTGGAAAGTCGTGAAAAAAAATTTCAGACTGATCCAACGGTCGGATCAATAGTTATGGACCGTTTGAGCCGGTACTCTACTCATGTCGGTGTTAAGGCCCGACCGGACATCGTCGGAGTGGGGTACGGATTCCAAGCTACTCCCAGAAAAACAACTTCCGGAAAACTCATGAAAAAAATTTACAGCGATCCATCAGGTCGGATCTATTGTTATGGACCTATTTACCCGGCCCTCTAGTCGTGGTCCGTGGTAAGGGCCGACTGGGATCGTTGGAGTGGGGTACTGATTCCAAAGCTACTCCAAGTAAAACAGCATCCGGAAACTCGTGAAAAAAACTTTTGTAGCGATCCAACAGCCGAATCTATTGTTATGGACCTTTTGACCTCGGCCCCTCTAGTCATGTCCGTGGTAAGGGTCAGACTGGCAATCGGTGAGGTGGGGTACGGATTCCAAGCTACTCCAAGTAAAAACAGCACCGAATGGTCGTGAAAAAAAATGTAAAGCAGATCCAATGGTCGGATTCTATTAGATATTGGACCTATTTAACCCGGCCCTCTAGTCGTGTCCGTGGTAAGGTCCGACTGGCATCGTTTGGAGTGGGGTACTGATTCCAAGCTACTCCAAGTAAAACAGCCTCCGGAAACTCGTGAAAAAACTTTTATAGCGAACCAAAGGTTCCCGGATCTATTGTTTAGGGGACCTTTTGAGCCGGTGACTCTAGTCATGTCGCTGGTAAAGGCCCACCGGACAGCGTCGGAGTGCGGTTCTGATTACACGCTACTACGAAGTAAAACAGCCTCCGGAAATTCGTGAAAAAAACTTTTAGACGAACCCATGGTCGGATCTATGAGTCATGGACCTTTTGAGCCGGTACTCTACACCTGTCGGTGTTAAGGCCCGACCGAACAGTCGTCGGAGTGCGGTACTGATTCCACGCTACTCCAAGTAAAACCAGCTTCCGGAAACTCGTGGAAAAAAATTTTAGAGCGATTTTTCCAACGGTCAGATCTATTGGTATGGACCTTTTTACCCGGCCCTCTAGTCGTGTCCGTGGTAACGGTCCGACTGGCATCGTTGGCAATTGGGGTGCAGATTCCCAAGCTACTCCAAGTAAAACAGCCTCCAGAAACACGTGAAAAAACTTTATAGCGATCCAACAGTCCGGGATCTATTGTTATGGACCTTTTGACCCGGTACTCTAGTCATGTCGGTGGTATGGCCCGAACCGGACAGCGTCGGAGTGCGGTTCCTGATTACAAGCCTACTCGAAGTATAACCTGCCTCCGAAAGTCGTGAAAAAATTTTTAGACCAGATCCCATGGTCGGATCTATAGTTATGGACCTTTTGAGCCGGTACTCTACTGCCTGTCGGTGTTAAGGCCCTGACTCGAACAGCGTCGGAGAGCGGTACTGATTCCACGCTACTACCCAAGTAAAACAGCTTCCGGAAACTCGTGAAAAAAATTTGTGAGCGATCCTACGGTCAGATCTATTGTTATGGACCTTGGTACCCGGCCCTCTAGTTCGTGTCCGTGGTAAGGTCCGACTGGACATCGTTGGAGTGGGGTGCTGATTCCAAGCTACCCGAAGTAAAACAAGCCTCCAGAAACACGTGAAAAAAACTTTTATAGCGATCCAACGGTCGGATCTATTGTTTATGGACCTTTTGAGCCGGTACTCTAGTCATGTCCCTGGTAAGCCCGACCGAACAGCATCGTTGGAGTGCGGTTCTGATTAACACCTACTCGAAGTAAAAACAGCCTCCGGAAAGTCGTGAAAAAAATTTAGACCGATACCAACCGGTCGGGATCTATGTTGTCATGGACCTTTGAGCCGTACTCTACTCTGTCCGAGTTTAGGCCCGACCGTGCAGCACGTGTGCAATACTTGATTCCACGCTACACCCAATTAAAACAGCTTCTTGGAAACTCGTGAAAAATTTTTAGATGCGATCCAACGGTCGGATCTACTGTTATGGACCTTTTTACCCGGTACTCTAGTCATGTCGGTGGTAAGGTCCGACTGGGCATCGCCGGAGTCCGGTATCTGATTCCACCTACTCCAAGTAAAACAGCCGCTCACAACTCGTGAAAAAACTTTTATAGATCGATCCAACGGTCGGATCTATTGTTATGGACCTTTTGAGGCGGTACTCTAGTCCATGGCGCTGGTAAGGGGCCTACCGGACAGCGGCCGAGTGCGGTTCTGTATTACACGCTACTCGAAGTAAAACAGCCTCCGGAAAGTCGTGAAAAAAATTTCAGACCGATCCAACGGTCGGATACACTAGTTATGGACCTTTTGAGGCGGTACTCTACTCATGTCGGTGTTAAGGCCCGACCGGACATCGTCGGAGTGCGGTACTGAGTCAAAACTACTCCCAGTAAAACAACTCCTGGAAACTCATGAAAAAAAATTTTACAGCGATCCAACGGTCGGATTCTACTGTTATGGACCTTTTTACCCGGTACTCTAGTCGTGGTCCGTGGTAAGGTCCGACTGGGCATCGTTGGAGTGGGTACTGATTCCAAGCTCCTCCTAGTAAAACAGCATCCAAAACTCGTGAAAAAACTTTTATAGCGATCCAACGGTCCGATCTATTGTTAGGAACCTTTTGAGGCGGTACTCTAGTCATGGCGGTGGTAAGGGCCTACCGGACAGCGTCGGAGGGCGGTTTCTGATTACACGCTACTCGAAGTAAAACAGCCTCCTAAGTCGTGAAAAAAATTTGAGACCGATCCAACGGTCGGATCAATAGTTATGGACCTTTTGAGCCGGTACTACAACTCATGTCGGTGTTAAGGCCCGACCGGACATCCGTCGGAGTGGGGAACGGATTCCAAGCTACTCCTAAAGTAAAACAACTTCCGGAAACTCATGAAAAAACTTTTACAGCGATCCCACGGTACGGATCTATTGTTATGGACCGTTTTACCCGGCCCTCTAGTCGTGTCCGTGTTAAGGTCCGACTGGGATTCGTTGGAGTGGGGTACTGAGCAAAGCTACTCCAAGTAAAACAGCATCCGGAAACTCGTGAAAAAACTATTGTAGCGATCCAACAGTCGGATATATTGTTATGGACCTTTTTGACCCGGCCCTCCTAGTCGTGTCCTTGATAAGGTCTCGACTGGCAGCGTTGGAGTGGGGTACGGATTCCAAGCCACTCCAAGTTAAATCAGCCTCGCGGAATGTCGTGAAAAAAATTTTAAAGCGATCCAATGGTCGGATCTATTGTTAATGGACCTTTCTACCCGGCCCTCTAGTCGTGTCCGTGGTAATGTCCGACTGGCATCAGTTGGAGTGGGGTACTGATTCCAAGCTACTCCAAGTAAAACAGCCTCCGGAAAACTCGTGAAAAAACTTTTATAGCGATCCCAACGGTCGGATCTAATGTTTATGGACCGTTTAAGCCGGTACTCTAGTCCATGTCCGCGGTAAGGCCCGACCGGACAGCGTCAGAGTGCGGTTCTGATTACACGCTACTCGGAAGTAAAACAGCCTCCGGAAAGTCGTGAAAAAATTATTTAGACCGATCCCATGGACGGATCTATAGTTATGGACGCCTTTTGAGCCGGTACTACTACTCATGTCGGTGTTAAGGCCCGACCGCACAGCGTCGGAGTGCGGTACTGATTCCACGCTACTCCAAGTAAAACAGCTTTCCGGAAACTCGTGAAAAAAAAAACAATTTTAGAGCGATCCAACGGTCAGATCTATTGTTATGGACCTTTTTTAACCCGCCCTCTAGTCGTGTCCGTGGTAAGGTCCGACTGGCATCGTTTTGGAGTGGGGTGCTGATTCCCAATCTACTCCAAGTAAAACAGCCTCCAAAAAAAAAAAAAAAAAACACGTGAAAAAACTTTTATAGCGATCCAACGGTCGGATCTATTTGTATAGGACATTTTGAGCCGGAACACCAGGGGTCATGTCTGCTGGTAAGGCCCGACCGGACAGCATCGCGTTGCGGTTCAGATGCACGCTACTCGAAGCTAAACAGCCTTCCGAGAAAGTCGTTGAAAAAAATTTTAGACCGATCCAACGGTCGGATCTATAGTTTTTATGGACCTTTTTGAGCCGGTAACGCTACTCATTGTTCCGTGTTAAGGCCCCCGACCGTGCAGCGACGTTGTGCAATACTGATTCCACGCTACTCCAATTAAAAACAGCTTCTGGAAACTCGTGAAAAAAATTTTAGAGCGATCCAACGGTCGGAATCTACATTATGGACCTGTTTACCCGGTACTCTAGTCATGTCGGCGGTAAGGTCCGACTGGGCATCGCCGGAGTCCGGTACTGAATCCTCGCTACTCCAAGTAAAACAGCCTCTTCAAAAACTCGGGAAAAAACTTTTATAGCGATCCAACGGTCGGATCTATTGTTATGGACCTCTTGAGGCGGTACTCTAGTCATGGCGAGTGGTAAGGGCCTACCGGACAGCGTCGGAGTGCGGTTCTGATTACACGCATACTCGAAGTAAAACAGCCTCCAGAAAGTCCGGGAAAAAAATTGCGAGACCGATCCAACGGTCGGATCAATAGTTATGGACCTTTTTGAGCCGGTACTCTACTCATGTCTGTGTTAAGGGCCCGACCGGACAGCGTCGGAGTGGGGTAGGATTCCAAGCTACTCCCATAAAACAACCTTCCAGAATCACATTGAAAAAATTTTACAGCGATCCAACGGTCGGATCTATTGTTATGGACCTTTTTACCCGGCCCTCTAGTCGTGTCCGTGGTAAGGTCCCACTGGGATTCGTTGGAGTGGGGTACTGATTTCCAAGGATAATCCAAGTAAAACAGCATCCGGAAACTCGTGAAAAAACTTTTGTAGCGATCCAACAGTCGGATCTATTGGTTATGGACCTTTTGACCCGCCCCCCTAGTCGTGACCGTGGTAAGGTCCGACAGGCATCGTTGGAGTGGGGTACGGATTCCAAGCCACTCCAAGTAAAACAGCCTCCGGAATGTCGTGAAAAAAATTTTAAAGCGATCCAATGGTCGGATCTTTATTGGTTATTGGACCTTTTACCCGGGCCCTCCTAGTCGTGTCCCGGTAAGGTTCCGACTGGCATCGTTGGAGTGGGGTACATGATTCCAAGCTACTCCAAGTAAAACAGCCTCCGGAAACTCGTGAAAAAACTTTTATAGCGATCCAAACCCCGGTCGATCTATTGTTATGGACCTTTTGAGACCGGTACTCTAGTCATGTCGCTGGTAAGGCCCGACCGGACACGCGTCGGAGTGCGGTTCTGATTACACGCTACTGCGAAGTAAAACAGCCTCCGGAAAGTCGTGAAAAAATGTTTTAGACCGAATCCAAAGGTCGGATCTATAGTTATGGACCTTTTTGAGCCGTACTCTACACATGTCGGTGTGTACGGCCCGACCGAACATCGTCGGAGTGCGGTACTGATTCCACGCTACTCCAAGTAAAACCGAGCTTCCGAAACTCGTGAAAAAAATTTTAGAGGCGATCCAACGTCAGATCTATTGTTATGGAACCTTTTTTAATAAAAACCCGGGCCCTCAAGTCCGTTTGTCCGTGGTAGAGGTCCCGACTGGCTTGCGTTTGGAGAGGGGTGCTGATTCCAGCTACTCCCAAGTAAAGACAGCCGTCCAAAACACGTGAAAAAACTTTTATAGCGATCCAACGGTCGGAATCTATTGTTATGGACCGTTTTCTGAGCCGTTACTACTAGTCATGTCGCAGGTAAGGCCCAGACCGGACAGCATCGGAGTGCGGTTCTGATTAACACGCTACTCTAGAAGTAAAACAGCCTCCGGGAACAGTCGTGAAAAAAATTTAGACCGATCCAACGGTCGGATCTATAGTTATGGACCTTTTGAGCCGGTACTCTACTCATGTCCGTGTTAAGGCCCGACCGTGCAGCGACGTTGTGCAATACTGATTCCCACGCTACTACCAATTAAAACAGCTTCTGGAAACTCTTGAAAAAAATTTTAGAGACGATCCAACGGTCGGATCTACTGTTATGGACCTTTTTACCCGGTACTCTAGTCATGTCGGCGGTAAGGTCCGACAGGCATCGCAGGATTCCGGTACTGATTCCTACTACTCAAGTAAAACAGCCTCTCAAAAATCGAGAAAAAACTTTTATAGCCGATCCAACGGTCGGATCTATTTGTTATCCTTTAGAGGCGGTACTCTAGTCATTGCGGTGTTAAGGGCCAACCGGACAAGCTTCGGAGTGCGGTTCTGATTACACGCAACTCGAAGCAAAACAGCCGCCAAAAGTCGTGAAAAAAATTGAGACCGATCCAACGTTTGCGATCAATATTAATGGACCTTTTGAGCCGGTACTCTACTGCATTTCGGTGCTTAAGGCCCGACCGGACATCGTCGGAGTGGGGTACTGATTCCAATCCTTACTCCCAGTAAAACAAATTTCCGGAAACTCATGAATAAAAAATTTTACAGCGGATCCAAACGGTCCGGATCTATTGTGATGGACCTTTTTACACTCCCTCTAGTCGTGTCCGTGGTAAGGTCCGAACTGGGATCGTTGGAGTGGGGTACTGAGGCCAAGCTACTCCAAGTAAAAAAACATCCGGAAACTCGTGAAAAAACTTTTGTAGCGATCCAACAGTCGTATATCTATTGTTATGGACCTTTTGACCCCCCACTAGTCGTGTCCCCGTGGTAAAGTCCGACTGGCATAGTTGGAGTGGGGTACGGATTCCAAGCCACTCCAAGTAAAACTGCCTCCGGAATGTCGTGAAAAAAATTATTAAAGCGATCCAATGGTCGTATCTATTGTGATTGGACCTTTTTTCCCGGCCCTCTTTCGTGTCCGTGGTAAGGTCCTACTGGCATCGTTGGAGTGGGGTACTGATTCCAAGCTACTCCATTAAAAAAGCCTCCGGAAACTCGTGAAAAAACTTTTATAAGCGATCCAACTGTCGGATCTATTGTTATGGAACCTTTGAGCCGGTACTCTAGTCATCTGTAAGGCCCGACCCGGCTAGCGTCGGATGTGCGGTTCTGATTACACGCTACTCCAAGTAAAACAGCCTCTAAAGTCTGTGAAAAAATTTTTAGACCGATCCCATGGTCTGATCTATTTTTATGGACCTTTTGAGCCGGTACTCTAACTCCTGTCGGATGTTTAATGCCCGACCGAACAGCGTCGGAGGTGCGGTACTGATTCCACGCTACTCCAAGTAAAACAGCTTCCGGAAACTTGTGAAAAAAAATTTTAGAGCGATCCAACGGTCAGATCCTATTGTTATGGACCTTTTTACCCGGCCCTCTAGTCGTGTTCCGTGGTAAGGTCCGACTGGCATCGTTGAGTGGGGTGCTGAGTCCAAGCTACACCAAGTAAAACAGCCTCCAGAAACACGTGAAAAAACTATTTTAATAGCGATCCCAACGGTCGGATCTAATTGTTATGGACCTTTTGAGCCGGTACTCTAAGTCCATGTCGCTGGTAAGGCCCCGACACGGACAGCATCGGAGTGCGGTTCTGATTACACGCTACTCGAAGTAAAACAGCCTCCGGAAAGTCCGTGAAAAAAATTTTAGACCGATCCAACGGTCGGATCTATAGTTATGGACCTTTTGAGCCGGTACTCTACTCATGTCCGTGTTAAGGCCCGACCGTGCAGCGACGTTGTGCAATACTGATTCCACGCTACTCCAATTAAAACAGCTTCTGGAAACTCGTGAAAAAAATTTTAGAGCGATCCAACGGTCGGATCTACTGTTATGGACCTTTTTACCCGGTACTCTAGTCATGTCGCGGTAAGGTCCGACTGGGCATCGCCGGAGTCCGGTACTGATTCCTCGCTACTCCAAGTAAAACAGCCTCTCAAAACTCGTGAAAAAACTTTTATAGCGATCCAACGGTCGGATCTATTGTTATGGACCTTTTGCGCGGTACTCTAGTCATGGCGGTGGTAAGGGCCTACCGGACAGCGTCGGAGTGCGGTTCTGATTACACGCTACTCGAAGTAAAACAGCCTCCAGAAAGTCGTGAAAAAAATTTGAGACCGATCCAACGGTCGGATCAATAGTTATGGACCTTTTGAGCCGGTACTCTACTCATGTCGGTGTTAAGGCCCGACCGGACATCGTCGGAGTGGGGTACGTATTCCAAGCTACTCCCAGTAAAACAACTTCCGGAAACTCATGAAAAAAATTTTACAGCGATCCAACGGTCGGATCTATTGTTATGGACCTTTTTACCCGGCCCTCTAGTCGTGTCCGTGGTAAGGTCCGACTGGGATCGTTGGAGTGGGTTACTGATTCCAAGCTACTCCAAGTAAAACAGCATCCGGAAACTCGTGAAAAAACTTTTGTAGCGATCCAACAGTCGGATCTATTGTTATGGACCTTTTGACCCGGCCCTCTAGTCGTGTCCGTGGTAAGGTCCGACTGGCATCGTTGGAGTGGGGTACGGATTCCAAGCCACGCCAATTAAAACAGCCTGCGGAATGTCGTGAAAAAATTTTTAAAGCGATCCAATGGTCGGATCTATTGTTATTGGACCTTTTTACCCGGCCCTCTAGTCGTGTCCGTGGTAAGGTCGACTGGCATCGTTGGAGTGGGGTACTGATTCCAAGCTACTCCAAGTAAAACAGCCTCCGGAAACTCGTGAAAAAACTTTTATAGCGATCCAACGGTCGGATCTATTGTTATGGACCTTTTGAGCGGTACTCTAGTCATGTCGTGGTAAGGCCCGACCGGACAGCGTCGGAGTGCGGTTCTGATTACACGCTACTCGAAGTAAAACAGCCTCCAAAAGTCGTGAAAAAATTTTTAGACCGATCCAATGGTCGGATCTATAGTTATGGACCTTTTGAGCCGGTACTCTACTCCTGTCGGTGTTAAGGCCCGACCGAACAGCGTCGGAGTGCGGTACTGATTCACGCTACTCCTAGTAAAACAGCTTCCGAAACTCGTGAAAAAATTTTAGAGCGATCCAACGGTAAGATCTATTGTTATGGACCTTTTTACCCGGCCCTCTAGTCGTGTCCGTGGTAAGGTCCGACTGGCATCGTTGGAGTGGGGTGCTGATTCCAAGCTACTCCAAGTAAAACAGCCTCCAGAAACACGTGAAAAAACTTTTATAGCGATCCAACGGTCGGATCTATTGTTATGGACCTTTTGAGCCGGTACTCTAGTCATGTCGCTGGTAAGGCCCGACCGGACAGCATCGGAGTGCGGTTCTGATTACACGCTACTCGAAGTAAAACAGCCTCCGGAAAAGTCGTGAAAAATTTTTAGACCGATCCAACGGTCGGATCTATAGATATGGACCTTTTGAGCCGGTACTCTACTCATGTCCGTGTTAAGGCCCGACCGTGCAGCGACGTTGTGCAATACTGATTCCACGCTACTCCAATTAAAACAGCTTCTGGAAACTCGTGAAAAAAATTTTAGAGCGATCCAACGGTCGGATCTACTGTTATGGACCTTTTTACCCGGTACTCTAGTCATGTCGGCGGTAAGGTCCGACTGGGCATCGCCGGAGTCCGGTACTGATTCCTCGCTACTCCAAGTAAAACAGCCTCTCAAAACTCGTGAAAAAACTTTTATAGCGATCCAACGGTCGGATCTATTGTTATGGACCTTTTGAGGCGGTACTCTAGTCATGGCGGTGGTAAGGGCCTACCGGACAGCGTCGGAGTGCGGTTCTGATTACACGCTACTCGAAGTAAAACAGCCTCCAGAAAGTCGTGAAAAAAATTTGAGACCGATCCAACGGTCGGATCAATAGTTATGGACCTTTTGAGCCGGTACTCTACTCATGTCGGTGTTAAGGCCCGACCGGACATCGTCGGAGTGGGGTACGGATTCCAAGCTACTCCAGTAAAACAACTTCCGGAAACTCATGAAAAAAATTTTACAGCGATCCAACGGTCGGGATCTATTGTTATGGACCTTTTTACCGGCCCTCTAGTCGTGTCCGTGGTAAGGTCCGACTGGGATCGTTGGAGTGGGGTACTGATTCCAAGCTACTCCAAGTAAAACAGCATCCGGAAACTCGTGAAAAAACTTTTGTAGCGATCCAACAGTCGGATCTATTGTTATGGACCTTTTGACCCGGCCCTCTAGTCGTGTCCGTGGTAAGGTCCGACTGGCATCGTTGGAGTGGGGTACGGATTCCAAGCCACTCCAAGTAAAACAGCCTCCGGAATGTCGTGAAAAAAATTTTAAAGCGATCCAATGGTCGGATCTATTGTTATTGGACCTTTTTACCCGGCCCTCTAGTCGTGTCCGTGGTAAGGTCCGACTGGCATCGTTGGAGTGGGGTACTGATTCCAAGCTACTCCAAGTAAAACAGCCTCCGGAAACTCCGTGAAAAAACTTTTATAGCGATCCAACGGTCGGATCTATTGTTATGGACCTTTTGAGACGGTACTCTAGTCATGTCGCTGGTAAGGCCCGACCGGACAGCGTCGGAGTGCGGTTCTGATTACACGCTACTCGAAGTAAAACAGCCTCGGAAAGTCGTGAAAAAATTTTTAGACCGATCCCGGTCGGATCAATAGTTATGGACCTTTTGAGCCGGTACTCTACTCCTGTCGGTGTTAAGGCCCGACCGAACAGCGTCGGGAGTGCGTACTGATTCCACGCTACTCCAAGTAAAACAGCTTCCGGAAACTCGTGAAAAAAATTTTAGAGCGATCCAACGGTCAGATCTATTGTTATGGACCTTTTTACCCGGCCCTCTAGTCGTGTCCGTGGTAAGGTCCGACTGGCATCGTTGGAGTGGGGTGCTGATTCCAAGCTACTCCAAGTAAAACAGCCTCCAGAAACACGTGAAAAAACTTTTATAGCGATCCAACGGTCGGATCTATTGTTATGGACCTTTTTGAGCCGGTACTCTAGTCATGTCGCTGGTAAGGCCCGACCGGACAGCATCGGAGTGCGGTTCTGATTACACGCTACTCGAAGTAAAACAGCCTCCGGAAAGTCGTGAAAAAAATTTTAGACCGATCCAACGGTCGGATCTATAGTTATGGACCTTTGAGCCGGTACTCTATTCATGTCCGTGTTAAGGCCCGACCGTGCAGCGACGTTGTGCAATACTGATTCCACGCTACTCCAATTAAAACAGCTTCTGGAAACTCGTGAAAAAAATTTTAGAGCGATCCAACGGTCGGATCTACTGTTATGGACCTTTTTACCCGGTACTCTAGTCATGTCGGCGGTAAGGGCCGACTGGGCATCGCCGGAGTCCGGTACTGATTCCTCGCTACTCCAAGTAAAACAGCCTCTCAAAACTCGTGAAAAAACTTTTATAGCGATCCAACGGTCTCGGATCTATTGTTATGGACCTTTTGAGGCTGTACTCTAGTCATGGCGGTGGTAAGGGCCTACCGGACAGCGTCGGAGTGCGGTTCTGATTACACGCTACTCGAAGTAAAACAGCCTCCAGAAAGTCGTGAAAAAAATTTGAGACCGATCCAACGGTCGGATCAATAGTTTATGGACCTTTTGAGCCGGTACTCTACTCATGTCGGTGTTAAGGCCCGACCGGACATCGTCGGAGTGGGGTACGGCTTCCAAGCTACTCCAGTAAAACAACTTCCGGAAACTCATGAAAAATAATTTTACAGCGATCCAACGGTCGGATCTATTGTTATGGACCTTTTTACCCGGCCCTCTAGTCGTGTCCGTGGTAAGGTCCGACTGGGATCGTTGGAGTGGGGTACTGATTCCAAGCTACTCCAAGTAAAACAGCATCCGGAAACTCGTGAAAAAACTTTTGTAGCGATCCAACAGTCGGATCTATTGTTATGGACCTTTTGACCCGGCCCTCTAGTCGTGTCCGTGGTAAGGTCCGACTGGCATCGTTGGAGTGGGGTACGGATTCCAAGCCACTCCAAGTAAAACAGCCTCGGAATGTCGTGAAAAAAATTTTAAAGCGATCCAATGGTCGGATCTATTGTTATTGGGACCTTTTTACCCGGCCCTCTAGTCGTAGTCCGTGGTAAGGTCCGACTGGCATCGTTGGAGTGGGGTACTGATTCCAGCTACTCCAAGTAAAACAGCCTCCGGAAACTGTGTGAAAAAAACTTTTATCGCGATCCAACGGTCGGATCTATTGTTATGGACCTTTTGAGCCGGTACTCTAGTCATGGCGGTGGTAAGGCCCGACCGGACAGCGTCGGAGTGCGGTTCTGATTACACGCTACTCGAAGTAAAACAGCCTCCGGAAAGTCGTGAAAAAATTTTTAGACGATCCATGGTCGGATCATAGTTATGGACCTTTTGAGCCGGTACTCTACTCCTGTCGGTGTTAAGGCCCGACCGAACAGCGTCGGAGTGCGGTACTGATTCCACGCTACTCCAAGTAAAACAGCTTCCGGAAACTCGTGAAAAAAATTTTAGAGCGATCCGACGGTCAGATCTATTGTTATGGACCTTTTTACCCGGCCCTCTAGTCGTGTCCGTGGTAAGGTCCGACTGGCATCGTTGGAGTGGGGTGCTGATTCCAAGCTACTCCAAGTAAAACAGCCTCCAGAAACACGTGAAAAAACTTTTATAGCGATCCAACGGTCGGATCTATTGTTATGGACCTTTTGAGCCGGTACTCTAGTCATGTCGCTGGTAAGGCCCGACCGGACAGCATCGGAGTGCGGTTCTGATTACACGCTACTCGAAGTAAAACAGCCTCCGGAAAGTCGGGAAAAAAATTTTAGACCGATCCAACGGTCGGATCTATAGTTATGGACCTTTTGAGCCGGTACTCTACTCATGTCCGTGTTAAGGCCCGACCGTGCAGCGACGTTGTGCAATACTGATTCCACGCTACTCCAATTAAAACAGCTTCTGGAAACTCGTGAAAAAAATTTTAGAGCGATCCAACGGTCGGATCTACTGTTATGGACCTTTTTACCCGGTACTCTAGTCATGTCGGCGGTAAGGTCCGACTGGCATCGCCGGAGTCGGTACTGATTCCTCGCTACTCCAAGTAAAACAGCCTCTCAAAACTCGTGAAACAACTTTTATAGCGATCCAACGGTCGGATCTATTGTTATGGACCTTTTGAGGCGGTACTACTAGTCATGGCGGTGGTAAGGGCCTACCGGACAGCGTCGGAGTGCGGTTCTGATTACACGCTACTCGAAGTAAAACAGCCTCCAGAAAGTCGTGAAAAAAATTTGAGACCGATCCAACGGTCGGATCAATAGTTATGGACCTTTTGAGCCGGTACTCTACTCATGTCGGTGTTAAGCCCGACCGGACATCGTCGGAGTGGGGTACGGATTCCAAGCTACTCCAGTAAAACAACTTCCGGAAACTCATGAAAAAAATTTTACAGCGATCCAACGGTCGGATCTATTGTTATGGACCTTTTTACCAGCCCTCTAGTCGTGTCCCGTGGTGAAGGTCCGACTGGGATCGTTGGAGTGGGGTGCGGATTCCAAGCTACTTCCAAGTAAAACAGCATCGCGGAAACTCGTGGAAAAAACTATTATAGACGATCCAACAGTCTGATCTATTGTTAAGGACCTTTTGACCCGGTACTCTAGTCGTAGTTCCGTGGATAAGGTCCTGACCGACAGCGCTGAGTGGGGTACGGATTTCCAAACCACTCCAAGTAAAACAGCCTCCGAAAGGTCGTGAAAAAAATTTTAGACCGATCCCAAACTTCGGATCTATATAATGGACCTTTTGACCTACTCTACTCATGTCCGAGTTAAGGTCCCGACCTTCAGGCTACATCGTTGCAATGGGTACTGATTCCCACGCTACTCCAATTAAAACAGCCTCTGGAAACTCGTGATAAAAACTTTTAGAGCGATCCAACGGTCGGATCTATTGTTATGGACCTTTTGAGCCGGTACTCTAGTCATGGCGGTGGTAAGGCCCGACCGGACAGCGTCGGAGTGCGGTTCTGATTACACGCTACTCGAAGTAAAACAGCCTCCGGAAAGTCGTGAAAAAATTTTAGACCGATCCCACGGTCGGATCTATAGTTATGGACCTTTTGAGCCGGTACTCTACTCCTGTCGGTGTTAAGGCCGACGAACAGCGTCGGAGTGCGGTACTGATTCCACGCTACTCCAAGTAAAACAGCTTCCGGAAACTCGTGAAAAAATTTTTAGAGCGATCCAACGGTCAGATCTATTGTTATGGACCTTTTTACCCGGCCCTCTAGTCGTGTCCGTGGTAAGGTTCGACTGGCATCGTTGGAGTGGGGTGCTGATTCCAAGCTACTCCAAGTAAAACAGCCTCCAGAAACACGTGAAAAAACTTTTATAGCGATCCAACGGTCGGATCTATTGTTATGGACCTTTTGAGCCGGTACTCTAGTCATGTCGCTGGTAAGGCCCGACCGGACAGCATCGGAGTGCGGTTCTGATTACACGCTACTCGAAGTAAAACAGCCTCCGGAAAGTCGTGAAAAAATTTTAGACCGATCCAACGGTCGGATCTATAGTTATGGACCTTTTGAGCGGTACTCTACTCATGTCCGTGTTAAGGCCCGACGTGCAGCGACGTTGTGCAATACTGATTCCACGCTACTCCAATTAAAACAGCTTCTGGAAACTCGTGAAAAAAATTTTAGAGCGATCCAACGGTCGGATCTATGTTATGGACCTTTTTACCCGGTACTCAGTCATGTCGGCGGTAAGGTCCGACTGGGCATCGCCGGAGTCCGGTACTGATTCCTCGCTACTCAAGTAAAACAGCCTCTCAAAACTCGTGAAAAACTTTTATAGCGATCCAACGGTCGGATCTATTGTTATGGACCTTTTGAGGCGGTACTCTAGTCATGGCGGTGGTAAGGGCCTACCGGACAGCGTCGGAGTGCGGTTTGATTACACGCTACTCGAAGTAAAACAGCCTCCAGAAAGTCGTGAAAAAAATTTGAGACCGATCCAACGGTCGGATCAATAGTTATGGACCTTTTGAGCCGGTACTTACTCTCATGTCGGTGTTAAGGCCGACCGGACATCGTCGGAGTGGGGTACGGATTCCAAGCTACTCCCAGTAAAACAACTTCCGGAAACTCATGAAAAAATTTTACAGCGATCAACGGTCGGATCTATTGTTATGGACCTTTTTACCCGGCCTCTAGTCGTGTCCGTGGTAAGGTCCGACTGGGATGTTGGAGTGGGGTACTGATTCCAAGCTACTCCAAGTAAAACAGCATCCGGAAACTCGTGAAAAAACTTTTGTAGCGATCCAACGGTCGGATCTATTGTTATGGACCTTTTGACCCGGCCCTCTAGTCGTGTCCGTGGTAAGGCCGACGGCAGCGTCGGAGTGGGGTACGGATTCCAAGCTACTCCAAGTAAAACAGCCTC
>JAQIZT010000662.1:17500-19028 GCA_029228515.1 Populus alba x Populus x berolinensis | reverse complement strand
GCAAGCCAGGCGGGGGCTGTCCGCGCTGCCGATTTTTCCCACTGCTGGCATCGCTGCCGCTGCCACGGGCCCGAAGGCAGCCCCCCCGCGGGGCAGGGCACGAAAGCAAGCCAGCGGGGGCTGTCCGCGCTGCCGATTTTTCCACTGCTGGCATCGCTGCCGCTGCCCGGGCCCGAAGGCAGCCCCCCCGCTGGGCACGACAGCAAGCCAGCGAGAGGGCTGTCCGCGCTGCCGATTTTTAACACTGCTGGCATCGCTGCCGGCCTGCCCCGGGCCCGAAGGCAGCCCCCCCCGCGGGCACGACAGCAAGCCTGCGGGGGCTGTCCGCGCTGCCGAATTTTTCCCACGCTGGCATCGCTGCCGCTGCGATGCCCCCCCGGGCCCGGAGGCAGCACCCACCGCGGGCACGACAGCAAAGCCAGCGGGGGCTGTCCGCGATGCGATTTTTCCCACTGCTGGCATCGCTGCCGCTGAGTGTGCGTAGCCTCTCCCGCGCGGGGGGCAGGCAAGAGACGCAGGGGGGCCAAGGCCCGAAGGCAGCCCCCCCGCGGTGTAAGATAGGCCAGCCAGACAGGGGCTGTCCCCGCGTCAGCCACCGTTGGCGCAGCGCGGCATGGAAATCATTGCCTCGCGCCTGGCGTCAGCGCCCAATCGCACCAAGAGCCCAAGGGTCCCCCAAGGGACCCAGGCCCTCAGGCCCCAGCGCCCCAGCGCCAAGCGCAGACGCCGGGGCGGGCGCGGGCTTGGGCTGCGCGCGCGTCGTGTGATTTTTAATTTAGGGCGGTGGTCGGATTAGGAGTCGTCGCCGGACGGGAAAATACGGAGTCATCGATGGCGGCGTTACTTCGGGCCGTGAGGCCTCCCACGTGATGTAGCAAGCAGCTCGCAAATCCCCCGCGGCAGGACTATGGGCGCCAGCCAGCGCGCCCATGGCCAGTCGGGGGCACACCCCTAAAGAGCTATAAGTGTTATTGCCAGCTCTGGCAGGGGCAGACACCTTACTTGGTCCCAGCTGTCACCCCACTCTAAAGAAATTCATTTCTTGGTATTTTGAGCTGAAATTTTGCAATTACGGTTGGCAAATATCCAATCCACCTTTATAAATTTTTCCAGATTTTTTCGAAGGTCGGGAAGTATTTTTTTTTATTTTCCTACCATTAAAAATCAAGGGAAATACGCAAAAATAGGAAAACGGCCCGGAATGACCCCAAATTCGGCTGGCAGCCTCTCAAAAATATGGGCTGATTTTACTGGATTGGTTTCACGTGGAAAGCCACGGCCGGTTTTCTTGGGCGGGATGCGGCGGGAAACCGGCAGCGCGCATGCCGCGGCCACCGGAGGAGCCCGGGAAAACTCTTGCTTTCACGGTCTTGGCCTCCCCTCACCACCATGGCCGGCCTCTTTCCCCCCCATCATGCAGTTGTGGCCGATAGGGCAGTGATTTGAACGACGCCGCCGGGTAATCGCTCACCCGGCCGACGCAGGGGAGGAAGAGATCTCTTCTTCCAAGATAGCGAACAACACATCT
>JAQIZT010000662.1:0-2500 GCA_029228515.1 Populus alba x Populus x berolinensis | reverse complement strand
TTGGGGCAGCATTCCCAAAACAAACCCGACTCGCAGACAGCGCCTCGTTGGTGCGGCAGGGTTCCAGCCACGACGGGTCTCTCACCCTATCAGGCGCCTCCTTTCCAGTGGGACTTGGGCCCTGGTCCGCCGCTGAGGACGCATCTCCAGAATACAATTCGGACGCCGCAGGCGCCAGATTCTCAACGCTGGGCATTTCCCGGTTCGCTCGCTCGTTACTAGTGGGAATACTTGTAAGTTTTCTTTTCCTCCGACTTATTGATATGCTTAAACTCAGCGGGTAGTCCCGCATGGACCTGGGGTCGCAGGTCGCAACGAGAGCATCCTAGAATTTCGATGCCCGAGGGTCCAGGGAGATCCCTGGGGGCGACAGTGCGCGCGCACGACAGTGTCCGAGGGTCTCTTCAACCACCGCTCGTCGTTGGCGACCGTCGCCGAGGGAACTTCGATTTTGGGCCATCCCGCCTGAGCGGTGCGCACCGGGGAGACCAGTATCCGCCCCAGCCCTCGCGAGTCCCGAGGGCGAGAGGGGCAGTCTTCTCGATCACTAATGCTGTGAACACCCAGGACAGACAATGCCCTCGACCAGGAGGCTCTTCCCCACGCGGCGCAACTTGCGATTCCCAAAGACTCGATGGTTCACGGGATTCTGCAATTCACACCAAGTATCGCATTTCGCTACGTTCTTCATCGATGCGAGAGCCGAGATATCCGTTGACCGAGAGTCGTTTAGATTAGCACCAGAAGCAGAAGGCGCGCCCCCGACGCCGCAGGCTTTTAAACGGGGGGCGCGCTCCTAGTACTCAATTTCCTTGGCGCTTCTCGCGGACGGGGTTCGTGTTGCGGTGCAGCGCAGGGCCGCAGGACGCGTCCCTCCACGGCTCGCGAGGACACGAGGGGCGGGTGCCCCCCGCGGCCCAGCTTGTCATGCCACTGGGTTCGCGGTATTGGTCGTTCTGCTAGGCAGGTTTCGACAATGATCCTTCCGCAGGTTCACCTACGGAAACCTTGTTACGACTTCTCCTTCCTCTAAATGATAAGGTTCAGTGGAATTCTCGCGTCCAGTCGCCGGCGTGGAACCGCCCATGTCGCCGCAGATCCGTACACTTCACCGGTGAACATTCAATCGGTAGGGAGCGACGGGCAGGTGTGTACCAAAGGGCAGGGACTTAGTCAACGCGAGCTGTATGACTCGCGAATTACTAGGGAATTCCTCGTTGAAGACCAACAATTGCAATGATCTATCCCCATCACGATGAAGATTTTCAAAGATTACCCGGGCCTGTCGGCCTAAGGCTATAGACTAGTTGGAATACATCAGTGTAGCGCGCGTGCGGCCCAGAAACATTCTAAGGGCATCACAACAGACTCTTCTGTTATTGCCTCAAACTTCCTTGGCCTGGGTAAGGCCATAGTCCCTCTAAGAAGCTGGTCCGCGGAGGGTCACCTCCGCCATAAGCTATTTTAGCAGGCTGAAGGTCTCGTTCGTTAACGGAAATTAACCAGACATTTCGCTCCACCAACTAAAGAAACGCCATGACACCACCACCCATAGAATCAAGAAAGAGCTCTCAGTTCTGTCAATCCTTACTATGTCTGGACCTGGTAAGTTCCCACTGTGTGAGTCAAATTAAGCCGCAGGCTCCACTCCTGGTGGTGCCCTTCCGTCAATTCCTTTAAGTTTCAGGCCTTGCGGACCATACTCCCCCAGAACCCAAAAAACTTTGATTTCTCATAAGGTGCTGGCGGAGTCCTAGAAGCAACATCCGCCAATCCCTGGTCGGCATCGTTTATTGGTGAGACTAGGAACGGTATCTGATCGTCTTCGAAGCCCCAACATTCGTTCTTGAATAATGGAAAAATCCTTGGCAAATGCTTTCGCAGTTGGTTTCGTCTTTCATAAATCCAAGAAATTTAACCTTCTAGACTATGAAATAAGGAATGCCCTCGACTGGTCCCTGTTAAGCATTACTCCGAATCCCGAAAAGGCCAACACAATAGGGATCGAAATCCCTATGATGTTATCCCATGCTAATGTATCCAGAGCGTAGGCTTGCTTTGAGCACTTCTAATTTCTTCAAAGTAACAGCACCGGAGGCACGACCGGCCCAGGTTAAGGCCAGAGGTCGCGGATAAGAAGGGACGAGAGCGGACCGGTGCACACCTGAGCGGCGGGACCGGGGCCGACCCAACCCAAAGTCCAAACTCACGAGCTTTTTAATTGCAACAACTTAAATATACGCTATTGGAGCTGGAATTACCGCGGCTGCTGGGCACCAGACTTGCCCTCCAATGGATCCTCGTTAAGGTATTTAGATTGTACTCATTCCAATTACCAGACTCGAAGAGCCGGTATTGTTATTTATTTGTCACTTTCCCTCCCGTGTCAGGATTGGGTTAATTTGCGCGCTGCTGCCTTCCTTGTATGTGGTAGCGTTTTCTCAGGCTCCCTCTCCGGAATCGAAACCTAATTCTCCGTCACCCGTCACCACCATGGTAG
>JAQIZT010000661.1:10000-12500 GCA_029228515.1 Populus alba x Populus x berolinensis | reverse complement strand
CACCCGAGACCGCGGATAAGCAGCCCCAACGCGCCCAACGGCTTGGAGCGGGTCACGGCAGCGGTGGCCGGAATCAGGACGTCGCCGTTACGTAGCGCCAAGCCGTTGGGCGCGTTGGGGCTGCCAGCACCTTGGCACGAGGGGAATCCTGTTAAGGCCCCACGCCCGAGACCGCGGATAAGCAGCCCCAACGCGCCCAACGGCTTGGAGCGGGTGACGGGCAGGGATTCCGGCCACCGCCACCGGGACGTCGCGGCAAGCTGAGAGGCGCGCGTCAGCTGCCAGCACCTTGGAACGAGCGCGGCTTGTTAAGGCCCCACGCCCACGCCGCGGATAAGCAGCCCCAACGCGCCCAACGGCTTGGAGCGGGTCCGGGGACGGTGGCCGGAATCGTGACGTCGCGCCAAGCCGTTGGGCGCGTTGGGGCTGCCTATTGGTTGGCACGAGCGCTGGCAAATCAGAGTGCGTGCGCGCCCGCAGCCGCGGATAAGCAGCCCCAACGCGCCCAACGGCTTGGAGCGGGTCACAGGGACGGTGGCCGGAATCGTGACGTCGCGCCAAGCCGTTGGGCGCGTTGGGGCTGCCTATTGGTTGGCACGAGCGCTGGCAAATCAGAGTGCGTGCGCGCCCGCAGCCGCGGATAAGCAGCCCCAACGCGCCCAACGGCTTGGAGCGGGTCACAGGGACGGTGGCCGGAATCGTGACGTCGCGCCAAGCCGTTGGGCGCGTTGGGGCTGCCTATTGGTTGGCACGAGCGCTGGCAAATCAGAGTGCGTGCGCGCCCGCAGCCGCGGATAAGCAGCCCCAACGCGCCCAACGGCTTGGAGCGGGTCACAGGGACGGTGGCCGGAATCGTGACGTCGCGCCAAGCCGTTGGGCGCGTTGGGGCTGCCTATTGGTTGGCACGAGCGCTGGCAAATCAGAGTGCGTGCGCGCCGCAGCCGCGGATAAGCAGCCCCAACGCGCCCAACGGCTTGGAGCGGGTCACAGGGACGGTGGCCGGAATCGGGTCGTCGCCGGCCGGAAAACGGGTCATCGATGGCGGCGTTACTTCGGGCCATGAGGCCCCCCACGTTAGTCCGAGCATAGCAGCAGCCCACAAATCCCCCGCGGCAGGCCTATGGGCGCCAGCCAGCGCGCCCCATGGCCAGCCAGGGGGCACCCCCCTAAAGAGCTATAAGTGTTATTGCAGCTCTGGCAGGGGTAGACACTACTAGGTCCCAGCTGTCACCCCCCCTCTAAAAAATTCATTTCTTGGTATTTTGAGCTGAAATTTTGCACATATGTTGGAAAAAATCCAATCCAACTTTATAAATTTTCCCAGATTTTTTCGAGGTCGGGAAGTATTTTTTTTTATTTTCCAACCATTAAAAATCAAGGAAATACGCAAAAATAGGAACCGGCCCGGAATGACCCCAAATTCGGCTGGCAGCCTCACAAAAATATGGCTGATTTTACTGGATTGGTTTCATGTGGAAAGCACGACGTTTTCTTGGCGGGATGCGAGAAAACCGGCAGCGCGCATGCGCGGCCAGCGACGTCGGGCTGGCCCCAGCAGCGCCTAGCCTCTCCGCGCGGGGGGCAGGCAAGAGCGCAGGGGCCGGGCCGAAGGCAGCCCCCCCGCGGGCAAGACAGCAAGCCAGCGGGGGCTGTCCGCGCTGCCGATTTTTCCCACTGCTGGCATCGCTGCCGCTGCCCCGGGCCCGAAGGCAGCCCCCCCGCGGGCACGACAGCAAGCCAGCGGGGGCTGTCCGCGCTGCCGATTTTTCCCACTGCTGGCATCGCTGCCGCTGCCCCGGGCCCGAAGGCAGCCCCCCCGCGGGCACGACAGCAAGCCAGCGGGGGCTGTCCGCGCTGCCGATTTTTCCCACTGCTGGCATCGCTGCCGCTGCCCCGGGCCCGAAGGCAGCCCCCCCGCGGGCACGACAGCAAGCCAGCGGGGGCTGTCCGCGCTGCCGATTTTTCCCACTGCTGGCATCGCTGCCGCTGCCCCGGGCCCGAAGGCAGCCCCCCCGCGGGCACGACAGCAAGCCAGCGGGGGCTGTCCGCGCTGCCGATTTTTCCCACTGCTGGCATCGCTGCCGCTGCCCCGGGCCCGAAGGCAGCCCCCCCGCGGGCACGACAGCAAGCCAGCGGGGGCTGTCCGCGCTGCCGATTTTTCCCACTGCTGGCATCGCTGCCGCTGCCCCGGGCCCGAAGGCAGCCCCCCGCGGGCACGACAGCAAGCCAGAGGGGGCTGTCCGCGCTGCCGATTTTTCCCACTGCTGGCATCGCTGCCGCAGAGTGTGCGTAGCCTCTCCCGCGCGGGGGGCAGGCAAGAGCGCAGGGGGGCAAGGCCCGAAGGCAGCCCCCCGCGGGTAAGATAGCCAGCCAGCAGGGGCTGTCCCCGCGTCAGCCCCCGTTGCGCAGCGCGGCATGGAAATCATTGCCGCGCCCGCGCGCGCGCCAATCGCCCAAGAGCCCAAGGGCCCCCAAGGGCCCCAGGCCCTCAGGCCCCAGC
>JAQIZT010000660.1:15000-19093 GCA_029228515.1 Populus alba x Populus x berolinensis | reverse complement strand
GACCGGGCAGCGCTCCCGGGATCTCGGGACTGGATAGTCCAAGGCTTGAAGAGAAAGACTGTTGGTCTAGACATCGGGGCAGTGGCAGCCCTGCCACCAAAGGGGAAGATCGGCAGCGCAGATTTGTGCAAGCTGCAGGCCCGTCGGGGAAGATCGGAGGCGCAGATTGCTTGACGAACACGGGCTGGACGCTGGGCTGTCCAGGCCAGGCAGGAAAATTCGTCGAGGGGATGCGCCGACGAAACAGGGGCTGTTCGGACACAGCAGGCAGTGCTGGAATCGGCAGCGCCGACGAAATCGGCAAAGTCGTCGGAATCGGCAGCTGGTGCTGGCGATGAGTCCGGACGATTTATAGTCCTAGGCTTGACGAAAACGACTGGGGGCCTAGGCACACGCTGGGGCAGTGGGAAAAAATCGCAGCGCAAATTTTTTGACGAACATGGGCTGGAAGCTGGGCTGTCCAGGCCAGGCAGGAAAAATCGTCAAGGGGACGCGCTGACGAAGCAAAGGGGCTGTTCAAGGACACAAGCAGGCAGTGTTGGAATCGGAATCGCAGCGCCGACGAAATCGCGAATTCGGAGAAGTGGCAGAATCGGCAGCCGGTGCGGGCGATGAGTCCCTGGACTGTTTATAGTCCTAGGCCGTGACGAAAACGACTGGGGGGCCTAGGCACACACGGGGCAGTGGCGCTTATGGCCAACAGTGGGAAAAATCGGCTGCGCGGAGATGCCCCAGCTGGAGGCCGTCGGGGGGAAAAATCTCGGCAGCGCAGATTTGTTGACGAACATGGGCTGGACGCTGGCTTTCCAGGTCCAGGCAGGAAAATTCGTCATGGGGACGCGCTGACGAAACAGGGGTTTTCAGACACAGCAGGCGCAGTGTTGGAATCGGCAGCGCTTGACGAAACAGGGGCTGTTCAGACACAGCAGGCAGTGTTGGAATCGGCAGCGCCGACGAAATCGGAGAAGTCGGCAGAATCGGCAGCCGGTGCTGGCGATGAGTCTGGACTGTTTATAGTCCTAGGCGTGACGAAAAAGACTGGGGGCCTAGCACAGCACAACTGGGGGCAGCGGCAGCGATGCTACAGTGGGAAAATCGGCAGCGCAGATTTGTTGACGAACACGGGCTGGACGCTGGGCTGTCGAGGCCAGGCAGGAAAATTCGTCAAGGGGACGCGCTGACGAAACAGGGGCTGTTCAGACACAGCAGGCAGTGTTGGAATCGGCAGCGCGGACGAACGAGGGGCTGTTCAGACAAATCGGCAACGTCGGAAAAATCGGCAGCGCGGATTTGTGCAGCTGGAGGCCCTATCAGCTGGCTGCCCGCAACGAGTCATTCAATTCTCTGCCCTATCAACATAACTCCCGATGTGTTGTTCGCTATCTTGGAAGAAGAGATCTCTTCCTCCCCGCGTCGGCGGGTGCGATTACCCGGCGGCGTCGTTCAAATCACTGCCCTATCGGCCACAACTGCTGATGGGGGGATTAGAGGCCGGCCATGGTGGTGAGGGGAGGCCAAGACCGTGAAAGCAAGAGTTTTCCCGGGCTCCTCCGGTGGCCGCGGCATGCGCGCTGCCGGTTTTCCCGCATCCCGCCAAGAAAACGTCATGCTTTCCACGTGAAATCAATCCAGTAAAATCAGCCATATTTTTGTGAGGCTGCCAGCCGAATTTGGGTCATTCCGGGCCGGTTCCTATTTTTGCGTATTTCCTTGATTTTTAATGGTAGGAAAATAAAAAAAAAATACTTCCCGACCTCGAAAAAATCTGGGAAAATTTATAAAGGTGGATTGGATTTTTGCCAACTATGTGCAAAATTTCAGCTCAAAATACCAAGAAATGAATTTTTTAGAGGGGGGGTGACAGCTGGGACCTAGTAGTGTCTGCCCCTGCCAGAGCTGCAATAACACTTATAGCTCTTTAGGGGGTGCCCCCCGACTGGCCATGGGGCGCGCTGGCTGGCGCCCATAGGCCTGCCGCGGGGGATTTGCGAGCTGCTGCTACACACGTGGGGGGCCTCACGGCCCGAAGTAACGCCGCCATCGATGACCCGTTTTCCGGCCGGCGACGACCCGATTCCGACCACCGCCCTATAAAAATCACACGCGCGCGCGCGCCCGCCCGCGCCCGCGCCCGCGTCTGCGCTTGGCGCTGGGGCGCTGGGGCCTGAGGGCCTGGGGCCCTTGGGGGCCCTTGGGCTCTTGGGCGATTGGGCCGCGCGCGCGCGCGCGGCAATGATTTCCATGCCGCGCTGCGCAACGGGGGCTGACGCGGGGACAGCCCCTGCTGGCTGGCTATCTTACCCGCGGGGGCTGCCTTCGGGCCTTGCCCCCCTGCGCTCTTGCCTGCCCCCCGCGCGGGAGAGGCTACGCACACTCTGCGGCAGCGATGCCAGCAGTGGGAAAAATCGGCAGCGCGGACAGCCCCCGCTGGCTTGCTGTCGTGCCCGCGGGGGGGCTGCCTTCGGGCCCGGCTGGCAGCGGCAGCGATGCCAGCAGTGGGAAAAATCGGCAGCGCGGACAGCCCCCGCTGGCTTGCTGTCGTGCCCGCGGGGGGCTGCCTTCGGGCCCGGGGCAGCGGCAGCGATGCCAGCAGTGGGAAAAATCGGCAGCGCGGACAGCCCCCGCTGGCTTGCTGTCGTGCCCGCGGGGGGGCTGCCTTCGGGCCGGGGCAGCGGCAGCGATGCCAGCGTGGGAAAAATCGGCAGCGCGGACAGCCCCCGCTGGCTTGCTGTCTTGCCCGGGGGGGGGCTGCCTTGGGCCCGGGGCAGCGGCAGCGATGCCAGCAGTGGGAAAAATCGGCAGCGCGGACAGCCCCCGCTGGCTTGCTGTCGTGCCCGCGGGGGGGCTGCCTTCGGGCCCGGGGCAGCGGCAGCGATGCCAGCAGTGGGAAAAATCGGCAGCGCGGACAGCCCCCGCTGGCTTGCTGTCGTGCCCGCGGGGGGGCTGCCTTCGGGCGCCGGGGCTGCGGCAGCGATGCCAGCAGTGGGAAAAATCGGCAGCGCGGACAGCCCCCGCTGGCTTGCTGTCGTGCCCGCGGGGGGGCTGCCTTCGGGCCGGGGCAGCGGCAGCGATGCCAGCAGTGGGAAAAATCGGCAGCGCGGACAGCCCCCGCTGGCTTGCTGTCGTGCCCGCGGGGGGGCTGCCTTCGGGCCCGGGGCAGCGGCAGCGATGCCAGCAGTGGGAAAAATCGGCAGCGCGGACAGCCCCCGCTGGCTTGCTGTCGTGCCCGCGGGGGGGCTGCCTTCGGGCCCGGGGCAGCGGCAGCGATGCCAGCAGTGGGAAAAATCGGCAGCGCGGACAGCCCCCGCTGGCTTGCTGTCGTGCCCGCGGGGGGGCTGCCTTCGGGCCCGGGGCAGCGGCAGCGATGCCAGCAGTGGGAAAAATCGGCAGCGCGGACAGCCCCCGCTGGCTTGCTGTCGTGCCCGCGGGGGGCTGCCTTCGGGCCCGGGGCAGCGGCAGCGATGCCAGCAGTGGGAAAAATCGGCAGCGCGGACAGCCCCCGCTGGCTTGCTGTCGTGCCCGCGGGGGGGCTGCCTTCGGGCCCGGGGCAGCGGCAGCGATGCCAGCAGTGGGAAAAATCGGCAGCGCGGACAGCCCCCGCTGGCTTGCTGTCTTGCCCGCGGGGGGGCTGCCTTCGGGCCCGGGGCCCCTGCGCTCTTGCCTGCCCCCCGCGCGGGAGAGGCTAGGCGCTGCTGGGGCCAGCCCGACGTCGCTGGCCGCGCATGCGCGCTGCCGGTTTTCTCGCATCCCGCCAAGAAAACGTCGTGCTTTCCACATGAAACCAATCCAGTAAAATCAGCCATATTTTTGTGAGGCTGCCAGCCGAATTTGGGGTCATTCCGGGCCGGTTCCTATTTTTGCGTATTTCCTTGATTTTTAATGGTAGGAAAATAAAAAAAAATACTTCCCGACCTCGAAAAAATCTGGGAAAATTTATAAAGTTGGATTGGATTTTTGCCAACATATGTGCAAAATTTCAGCTCAAAATACCAAGAAATGAATTTTTTAGAGGGGGGGTGACAGCTGGGACCTAGTAGTGTCTACCCCTGCCAGAGCTGCAATAACACTTATAGCTCTTTAGGGGGGTGCCCCC